>JAVJIF010028473.1:0-74635 GCA_038442645.1 Agave tequilana | reverse complement strand
GGAATCTCAATGAGCTAAACAATAACGGGGAGCTCATGAGTAACAGATGGTAGCCAGCACTACCCCGTCCCCTGCAATGGGACGAACAATGGATCCAGACATTCACCCGATATGATCTAATCAACCGTCAAGTCTCCCCATACCCAAGTTAGCTTTATGATCTGATATGTCAAGTATACAATGTAACAAGAACAAATACAGTACCTGATATGGGTAACATTATAACTGGACCTGAGTTCTGTTGATAGCATAGAACAATATAACGGGAACAATATAATGGGAAACGGGAACAATATCACGGGAACATATAACGGGAAACAGAAACAATAGATGTGGGATTCCACATATCGCTATCAACAGCTCTCATATCCAGTAACGGGAATATCAATATCAGTAACGGGAAATAATCATCTAACGGGAATACGGGGATAACATGGAACAATAATACATGTAATCGGAACAGGGATCCATATGACAGAATACATGAGTATGCCATGCAATATGAACGGTGATCCACATGACAAGCATATAGAAACCATGCATGCATGTACAACAGTGATATGTAAACATGACATAACTGTGTTCCGAGCATCCATGTAATGATGATAACTATAATATAACATGCGGTAAACGTGCATTGGTATGCGGTAGTCAGTGCATTGGTCTGTAGCAATAATCCGTGTAAGACATTGGTATATCACTAACATGTCCAAACAGTGGTCCGTGTATAATGTCCGAGTATGTCCAGTGAATAATTACTAGTTACCGTCTTTTATTCATAATCAAGATATCCAATCAATGTTACTAAACAATGTAAAATATAATTTATAAAAGAAAAATACTGACAAACTGGCCATGAGAATGTCGCTCTCTTTCCCACGATCGTAACGGATCCAGAATCGTCCAAATCGGAGTCTGGATGCTCCGATATCGCCCGAATACTAAAAGTAATAAAATGGGGTTAAATATGTAATAAAAATATTGAAATGCAAATAAGAAATATTAGCAGGGTTTTTTTGTAAAATTACCTTTATTGGGTTTCGAATGCGGGTTTGGTGAGATAACCGGTCGGGTCTGGATCCGATAACCCGAACCCATAACTTAAAGTAATGGGTAAAAGGGTTAATGGGTTTAGGGGTGCTATACCCTACCCACTAAGGGGGGGTTATTGGGTTTGGGTTTTACCCAAACCCAATAAGGGAAATAATGGCACAGCAGCAGCCTTTGCTGCTGCTGCTGTCCGCGCCCAGGCCGGCCAGCACCCGCTGGCCGGCGGCGGCGAAGGCCCGCCGGCGGCGGTCCTGGCCGCCGGCGGCGCGGCCGTCAGGCCGGGGGGCGAGAGGGAGAGGTAGAGATAGAGAGAGGAGAGAGGAGAGAGATAAAAGGAGAGAGAGAGAGTAAGGGGAACAGGGCAGCTTTGCTGCCCTGTGCCTGGCCGCGCTGCTGCGCGGCCATGGCAGCCGGCTGCGGCCGCAGGGACGGCCGGCGGCGCGCTGCGCCCGTGTACAGAGAGGGGAAAGAGAGAAAAGAAGAGAGAAGAGAAGGGGAAAAAAAGAGAGAAGAGAGAAAGAGGAGAGAGGTTAGAGAGAGAGTGTAATTGGAGAGAGAGAGAGTTTAAGAGAGAGAGAGGGAGAGAGAGAGGAGAGAGGGTTTAAAGAGAGGGAAGGCGGTTGGCTACAGTAAGGCGGTGGGAGGAGTCTTCGTTGGGAAGAAAGGAGAAGAAAAGAAAAATAAAGGAATATTAAAATAAGAATATTTTATTATTATATTGACCCAAAATTCGACCAGCTCTGAACAGTACCCAAAAATTACAGAAAATAGAGAATATTAGACTGAGACGTAATATGAAGACTGTTTGAAGAAATTCCATCCGGTTTGCAAATTAAAAATCCCGGAATGTTTGGCCGATACTAGGCGACACCTGTTTGCCGGATTTTCGATAAATTCATAAAATTCTCCAAAAATACCCCAAATGTAGATAATATGAATCTAAGACACATGGTGAAAGCAGATTATCAAAATATAGCTCTGTTTATGAAAGAAAATTAGAAAGCCACTTATCGGTATCGGTCGACACCGACTACGACGATTTTCCAAAATAATCCAGAAAATTTCCAGAAAATTCTGAAAAATCTACAATATTAGAAATTGATTTTTAAAACTAAAAGTAGCTCAATTGGATTACCACGGAGGTCAAATCAACATTATATGTCGTATCGCGTACTGATACGGGGATAAGTACACCGGGGAGCAGGGGGTACATAAAGCTTGGTGAATGTCTTTGGGCCTACTGAACCACGCTCGGACCCCGACAGGCAATACGCCGTTTTTCCTAGTATAGGGTGTGAAGCAGTCATACCGTTAGAAATCCAGATGCCGTCATTGCGAGTCACTTTAATGTCTAAGATCACATCAGAAGATAATGTTCGGTTGCGTCTTCAAAAGCTCGAAGCCTTAGATGAGAAGCGGTTACAAGATCAGCAGTACATCGAGTTGTATCAAGCTTGAATTTCAAAAGCCTTCAACAAGAAGATCAAACAAAGAGTCTTGCAGAAAGGAGATTTGGTTTTAGTCGTCAGACGACCAATGATCATGACTCACAAAACCAAAGGTAAATTTCAGCCCAAATGGGAGGGACCGTTTGTAATAGAAATAGTCTATTCAAACGGAGCAGCATATCACCTTATGACTTCAGATAGTGATTTACTCATGATGCTGATCAATGGCAAGTTCTTAAAGAAGTATTATCCTTGATTAAGAATCCTTCTCATGATCAAGTTAACATTACACCTCTGATCAAGACCTTCAAGTCCAAGGTACGCAGAAGGAGCGCCCCTCTCTTCCTCCAAATGAGATCACGCAACCATGAACCAGCAGGAAGCTGATCATATACTGGTTCTCTCAAAGAAGAATCAAGGTTACACATGAATTAACCAAATGATCCAACACCTTTAACGGTTAAGGATAGAGGAAAATGTTGGCCTTTAAACCCAACATAAGTCCTCGACAACTCATCATGCTGAGGGGAATAGCATGGCTAGCCCGACTCAAACGGTAGTTAGTAAAGGCATATCAAACCCGTTGACAGCTGAGGATTTGCTAAAAATCCTAAGGGACCTGTTCCCATTTGATTCCCTCTCCAAAATTACTTACCAATTCTCATCCATGGAATGGTAAGACCACATATAAAGATCTTTTCATCTATTTTGCTGTTAAGTTAACATTAAACATATGACAGTGATTTCCTCGTTTTTCCCAGTGAGAACGAGACTTTTTCATGCTACGTTTAACAGTATACCTCTGGCATCCATTTCGCTATTAAGTTGACATTAAACCTATGACTGTGATTTCCTCATTTTTCCCAGTGAGAACGAGACCTTTTCATGCTACGTTTAACAGTATACCTCTGGCATTCATTTCGCTGTTAAGTTAACATTAAACCTATGACAGTGATTTTCTCGTTTTTTCAGTGAGAACGAGACCTTTTCATGCTACGTTTAACAGTATACCTCTGGCATCCATTTCGCTGTTAAGTTAACATTAAACCTACGACAGCGATTTCCTCGTTTTTCCCAGTGAGAACGAGACCTTTTCATGCTATGTTTAACACTACACCTCTGGCATCCATTTCGCTGTTAAGTTAACATTAAACCTATGGCAGTGATCTCCTCGTTTTTCTCAATAAGAACGAGACCCTTTTCATGCTATGTTTAACACTACACCTCTGGCATCCATTTCGCTGTTAAGTTAACATTAAACCTATGACAGTGATCTCCTCGATTTTCTCAATGAAAACGAGAACTTTCCATCCATTTTCCTGTTAAGTTAACATTAAACCTATGACAGTGATCTTCTCGATTTTCTCAGTGAAAATGAAATCTTTCCATGCTAAGTTTAATACTACATCTCTGGCACCCATTTCGCTGTTAAGTTAACATTAAACCTATGACAGTGATCTCCTTGATTTTCTCAGTGAAAACGAGACCTTTCTATGCTAAGTTTAATACTATATCTCTGTTGACACTTTAAAAAAGATAAGATTCTTACTGGCCTGAACAATGTCTAAACTTGTTGATATTTACAAAAGACAAGTGACAGACAAGCTGACGACCAGTTCTGTACCCATCTACGAGAGACAAATCAGCAACTTGGACTCTACTGATCCAGTGAAGCAGACAGTGAGCCCAGATTGTCTTTGAACAAACCTCAGCAGGTCTAAGATGCTAGGTTAGCTCAACACTTAGCATCACATGAGCCCAAAGGGATAGCCTCGCCTGAGAGCCTAAGAACGCCCAACTTCGCCTTGGAGCCGTTCAAAGCTCTATCAGAAAGCTAACTTACAGCTTCGTCTGAAGTGCTCAAGTTAACTCCGCAGAGAGTTAGCTTCGCTCGAAGCCACATGCAACCGCGCAGATGGTCGGTAGCTTCGCCACAGATGATTATCTAGCTCCGCTGAAGAGCTTTTTTCTAACTTTGCCAGATGCTCTTTCCGGCTCCACTATGAGCTCGACGCGGTAGCTCCGTTGCGGGTCTTTCATGGTCAACCTTTGACCAATTAAATCTCCAGATGAGATCAAATCAATTCAAGATCAAGATCAAATCTAATCAAAATCAAATCTGAGATCAAATTTGGCAGTTTTTTGCCATAATCTCTTGACTCTCCTAAAGCGAGTAAGAAGATCAGGGGAGATCTTTCAATTATATGAAAAGAATCAAAACAGATCAGAAGACCGACCTACCTGCTATTCCTAGCTTCACAGAAGCTGATTCTAGCCTCGCAGCAAGGTTACTTTCCAGATTTAAACAGATTGACTCAATCTGTTTCCAGATTTTCAAGGGACAATTATACCCCTACTCTCCTTATAAATAGCCCACCAGGGGTACAAGAGAAAAAAAAAGAGAGAACACGCAAAAGGCGGAGAGCACGCAAGACAGAGAGAGGCGGCTAAACAAAGATCTATTCTCTAACTTTCAAGAATTCAGAGAATTCAGAGAACTACTTCTCTAATCAGGGTGCTGATACCCTAATACCTTCCTTCCTCTCAAGGAATTTCGGAACCAGGCGAGAAGGAATTCCCAAGTGAAGACAGTTTGAGAAGTAACAAGAGGGTTCTACCAACCTTCTGTTCTCCGATTCCCCGAACCAGGCGAGAAGGGAATCTTATCGATCGCATCGTCAAAGGGACAAAGTGGTCGCGCACTGACCAGACTCCTATCGGCACATATCTCCAGAATCTCAGAGGAGATTTTGTAACCCCCTGCTTCCCGGTGTACGTATCACCGTATCGGTACGCGATATGACGTACAAAAATTGATTTGACCTCCATAGTAGTCCGATTGAGCCGATTTCAGTTTCTAAAATTATTTTCTAATATTTTAAATTTTTAAGATTTTTCTGGAATTTTCCTGGATTATTTTGGAAAATCTCCGTAGTAGGTGTCGACCGATACCGATAATAGGCTTTATGATTTTTATTTCACAAATGGGGTAGAATTTTGAGAATCCGTTTTCACTATGCATCTTCGAATCGTGTTATCTACGTTTGAGTATTTTTGGGGATTTTTCTGATTTTATCGAAAATCGGGCCAAACCGGTGTCGCCCGGTACCGGCGACAGCTTCCGGGATTTTTAATTTGCAAACTGGACTGTATTTCTTCAAACCGTCTTCATATTACGTCTCAGGAGAATATTCTCTATTTTCTGTAATTTTTGGGCATCGTTCGAAACTAGTCAATTTTGAACCCCATTAAAATAATATTAAATTTCTATTTTTCTATTTCTTTTCTTCCCTCTTTCCCCCTTTTCTTCTTCCCAAGCCACCGCCATTCAACCCACCGCCATACTGCAGCGCCTCTTTAAAATCTCTCTCTCCCTCTTAAACTCTCCATTCCTCTCTCTCTAATTAGCCAAAAACCCCCCTCTCTCTCCAAATTCTCTTTATCTCTCTAACTCTCTCTCTATCTCACCCTCTCTCTCTGTACAGATCCTCCCACAAGGGGAGGGGCTGCTCCCTTGGCCCACAGCCAGCCAGCCAAGCGCGGCCGGTGCCACCGCCGGCCGCCGCGACCCCAGGCCGCGCCCGGCCACGGCCGGCGCCGCCACCACCCCTCCTTCTTCTTTCTCTTTTCTTTTCTCTTTTCTTCTTCTTCTTCCCTTTCTTTCCTTTCCTTTCCTTTACTTTCCCTGTTAATTCCCTCTCTCTCTCTCACATCCCTCTTTCTCTCTCTCGGCTGGCCGCACCGCCGCCGTCACCGCCGGTTGCCGGCGGCCGAGGCCGCCGCCGGCAGACCACCAGCGCCGCCGGCCAGCGGAGCTGGCCGGTCGGGCCGCTTAGAGGCGCGGCAGCAGCAAGCTGCTGCTGCCGCTACCTGTTGCTTTGTGTGGGTTCGGGTCTAACCCGAACCCACTACCCCTATTGGGTTACAACCCATTAAACATTAAACCCTACCCGTTACCCTTTAAACCCACTACCCATTTAACTTAAGTTAATTGGGTTTGGGTATTGGATCCAAACCCGACCCGTTATCTCACCAAACCCGCATCCGAAACCCAATAAAGGTATATTTACAGAAAACCCCCTGTGCATTTTATTAATTGCATTTGAATTATGTTTATTTACATATTTAACCCTTTTTCTTATGATTTAGTATTCGGGCGACATCGAGAGCATCCGGACTCCGATTTGGACGATTCTGGATTCGTTACGATCGTGGAAAGAGAGCTACCTTTCTATGGCTAGTTTGTGAGTGTTTTTATTTTATAAATTGTCTTTTTATTGATTGAACTTGGTTGCTTTATTTATATAAAACATAATACCGGTAAAATAAACTGTAGATAATATTAAAACACTGTAATCAACACCGTACTTAGAATATGCCTGATACCTAGTAGACGTAGAGTATGACACTGGATGCTTATTAGGTCATGTTCATAGACCACTGACACTCGGGCCACTAGTTCACCATATTATTGGACACTATTAATTCATGCAGTATATAACAGTTAGATAACTATCAATCACGAGATAGGAATGCTGGACACCGTTATTTCATGCACTGGTATCATCACTATACGGGAACTGTAGGTCAATGGACATGGTAGTATCTGAGTCACTGACCATTGTGCATACATGTAGGAGTGATACACGTATATGTTACATGGAGTCTTGCTCCACATAAATAATCCACTGATACACGGATATCCCACTGCATGGTGTACTGCATTTCGCATTATTATTCTCATCGTAACATGGATGCTCGACACACATCTCAGGTTCACATATCACTGTTACACATGCATGTATGGTTTCTGTACTCTTGTCATATGGATCACCGTTTATCTTACATGTATTATTGTTCCATGTTACTGTATTTGTGTTATATGATTGATGGATCCCCGTTCATGCTACATGTATTATTGTTCCATGTTACCGTATTCATGTTATATGATTATTTCCTGTTACTGATATGGATATTCCTGTTACTGGATATGAGAGCTGTTGATATGCGATATGTGGAATTCCACATCTACTGTTCCCGTTTCCCGTTATATGGTTCCCGTTATGTTGTTCCCGATTCCCGTTATATTGTTCTACGCTATCAACAGAGCTCTGGTCCAGTTATCATGTTACCCGTATCATGTACAGTAGTTGTTCTTGTCACATTGTATACTTGACATATCAGATAATAATGATAACTTGGGTATGGGGGAGACTTGACGGTTGATTAGATCTTATCGGGTGATGTACTGGATCTATATTGTTAGTCCCACTGCAGGGGACGGTAGTGCTACCTACCACTAGCTCCATGAGCTCCCGTTACTTGATTCGTGCTCCCCTCTTAGCGGAGGGCCCTGGTCTTAGCAGCCAGGGGTCCGTTTAAGGCCGTGATCCCGGGTATGCACGGGATACATCCACCCGATAAGAACTCCTCGACCACGGGTTTCCAATTAACATAATCAAACAGTATACACAATAGTGAACGTCGGGAACACTTGTTATTTGGTCACTTTCTCATTTGGATAATGGTACCCGTAGGCCATGTCCGGATGAGTTCGACTGGAGTGCGGGCTCCAGTATGAACTGCCAGTGGTATGGGACACTGGAAGAGATTGATTAAAATAACAGATGGTACTGATTGCTACTATTGTATAAATAACATGACTTGCCTGATACATATTTACTACTTGTTACTGTTCTTTTCCTGATACATGTTTACTATTGTAGTATTGTACTTATTATTGTACCTGATCATTTAAAGTATATTTTTACTTTGCCTGGTACATGTTACTTTCTTTTTGGTGGCATATTACACATGTTCTGCATTTGCATCTATTCTGTTGTCTGTATACCGTGTAGACATCCTTACTGTATATGTATAACACAGTAGTGAGGTTATATTGTATATGCCCACTTGCATATTCATATTGCATATGCCCACCTGCATGTTCACTTCGGTCACGTCACCACTAGAAAATTCACCACTAGCAAATTCATATCTATTACGTCACCACTAGGCAATATTATTTATGATATAACCTGGACACGATTAGAGACATGACCCGATGATTACATATTTTTATTTGTCTACTGCTTATTACTGTTACGACATCATATCTTATATCTTATTATCGTGCTTGTATTATTATAGTATATTCCTGCCTTCTTCATTTTACCACTCACTAGGTCGCTTTCTGACGACCCTGGGTTTGCATGCCCAGATTGGAGATCCGAGTTACCATAGTTTCAGAGTGTACCTTGGAGTCACATGGGAGATTCCGCATCAGGACTATTCCTAGGTATTTTAGTGCTTTATTTCTGTTATCTTATTTATCCTTGTTTTCATATCTGTTATGATCGCTGACCTCTTTCTGCAGGCATTCTTGTACTGCTTTCATGCTGGACCTCATATCTATATGGAGGTATTGTACTGTACTGAGGCTTAACGTACGCGTGAGGTTGTTTTCACCTCGCGTATGTACGTCGCCATAACGTCTCCGTATCCTTGGGATCGGGGCGTTACAGATTTACTTGTAATCTTTTATGTTACTTGTAATTTAGCTCCTCGACACTCTTTTTTGTAAGTTTTCCCTTTTGTAAAACCAATGGAAAACAACCTCTGGCATCCATTTTGCTGTTAAGTTAATATTAAACCTATGACAGTGATCTCCTCGTTTTTCTCCAACAAATTGCTTTCTGAATTCCTACGAAGTTCTTTTTGTCACGTTAACATTACATCTCTGACATATGATCTTCTATGAAATTCATTTCCTAGCCCCGCAGCAAGTTTCTGAGTCCCACTCAGTCTTTAGTGGACTTTTCGGGTTGTCACGTTAACAATATACCTCTGACAATTCCTTCCAAATCCCATCCAAATTTTGAGCTTGGTGGCTTCTCAATCGGTTACTCATTGCGACCTCTGAACCGGCAGATAGCCAAGTCTCATCTTTCAGTCCGGTAAGGACTATTTCTTTGTCATCATGTGACAAAATTTTGTGCTTGGTGGCTTCTCAATCGGTTACGTCATTGCGACCTCCGAACCGGCATATAGCCAAGTCTCGTCTTTCAGTCCGGTAAGGACTATTTCTTTGTCATTATACGATAAATTTTGAGCTTGGTGGATTCTCAATCGGTTACGTCATTGCGACCTCTGAACCGGCAGATAGCCAAGTCTCGTCTTTCAGTCCGGTAAGGACTATTTCTTTGTCATCATATGACAAAATTTTGAGCTTGGTGGCTTCTCAATCGGTTACGTCATTGTGACCTCTGAACTGGCAGATAGTCAAGTCTCGTCTTTCAGTCCGGTAAGGACTATTCCTTTGTTATCATATGACAAAATTTTGAGCTTGGTGGCTTCTCAATCGGTTACGTCATTGCGACCTTTGAACCGGCAGATAGCCAAGTCTCGTCTTTCAGTCCGATAATGACTATTTCTTTGTCATTATATGACAAATTTTAAGCTTGGTGGCTTCTCAATCGGTTGCGTCATTGCGACCTCTGAACCGGTAGATAGCCAAGTCTCATCTTTCAGTCCGGCAAGGACTATTTCTTTGTCATTATATGACAAAATTTTGAGCTTGGTGGCTTCTCAATCGGTTATGTCATTGCAACCTCTGAACCGGCAGATAGCCAGGTCTCATCTTTTTAGTCCAGTAAGTACTATCTTCTCAAATGGCTGCAATACAACTTGAAAAGAAAATTCAGAAGATAAAATAAGTTGGAAATGCAATAGGGGAGTCAAATAAAATCACTTTTTATTGATTCCAAAAGAGGGATACATGAATGCACAGATTATAAGCTACAACGATGCTTCATAGGACTTAATCCATTCTTCAAGAGTGGCCAGCTTAGTCTTCCTCTCTTCAGCAGCCCTGATAAGTGCCTGCGACCTCAACTCGGCCTCATTAAAGCTCGCCGTTTGGGCAAGCGAGCTTCAATTTCAACCAAGGTTGCCCTCTGTGCTAGCTCCTGCCGTAAGACTTCGTCATTCTGGGCCTTAAGCTACTCAAGCCGGGTAGTCTCTTCAAGACGCACTGGTTCAGCCTTGGACAAAAGAAGATTAGCCTTCCTGATCATTTCCTTGGCCTTTTTGATTTTATCCTCAGCATCAAAAAGAGCACTACTAGAAGCATCTATGACATCCCCGAGCTCTACTTTCCTTATCTCCAAGGATTTCAAATTAGAAGAAATGGCCTTAGCAGCTTCTTGAGCGGTGAGATGAGCTTCATGCATCTGAGCAACAAGGTACACAAGCTGCTCGTTAAGTAAAGACTTCAGATCTGAATGACTAAGACGGCGCCATTCGTCCACATCCCTCTCGAGTCTGTCCACCAGAAGCTTCAATGTGGCGACCTGATCATCACCTCCAAAGCCCCAGATACTGTCAATGCTTCGGGAGAGGACCACCTTTAAAGCAGAGAACGAGGTAGTCGAACCCTTCAAGACCAAAGCAACGGATCGCTTCAAGCTCTTATAAAAGCTGTTCAGCCACGAATTCGTTCTCGGCCTCAATTACTCCCGGCAAACGAGCAGCCCCTGAAGACAGAGTTTTCATTGGTTTCACTGGCATAACTATAGAAGCACTGGTTGCAACAATACGAGGGGTCGCAGTGATCTCGGAGGAGTTCTCATCGAGACCAGTACACCAGCCACAATTGAGGTAGGACTAGTGACTATTTCTAGGAGAGCTGGCTCAACCACCAATGTTGGAGAAGTAGGACTGGTAATCACCTTCAGCTCCGCGCCTGGCAAGATAGGCGGCACTGGCGAAACCAATGGCATCTCACTCACCGATATAGTTGGAAGTGAGGTTGGTTCCATGATTACCGTCCCCTCAATTTCAGTTCCTCTGGCTGGTTCAGGCTGATAAGAGGGCAGGTCGTGATACAAAGCATCCAACTCAGCAGCATCCACCGCGGTTGAAGTACTTACTTCACCCCTGGTTCCCTCAGGAAGATTGGTTGGCTCTCTCAAAGTCGATGCACCCAAAGGCGGAACACCTACAACAAGACTTTGTTTAGGCAAGACATAATAAATAGCAGGAGTCAAAAGGTCAAAACAGTACCAAAAGATAATATCGCCTCAATCGTCTTGACGGCTGCATCAGTCCCTGCAGGCTCCATTGGAAAATCTTTGGTAGAATCAACACGAATGGTCGGTCCAACTTCACTGGCCGAACCCTCCGTGGTCTACCCAAAAGAGCTAGAAGCTACGGGACTTCCTTTTGAAGTCCCAACGCCCGAAGGACCTACATCAGCTGCATCATCTCCAGATTCTTCCGAGACGGGAAAATAGCCAGCCTCATCGCCTTCCCTATAGGTGAACAAGGGATCATAATGCTCCCCTTGTTCTCCGGCAGCCTCAGCTCTCGGGCTTCTCACCGCCTCAGTTCCTAAAGCATAAAGTAAACAATGAGCTATATGGAACGCATAAGAAGTATATTACAAGAACGGAGCTGATCTTACCTGGGTCCGGAGCAGCTTTACTAATAGTCGGCCTAAGAGCCGATAACTTAATGACTAATAGGGCAGGAGGAGGAGGCGCTGCAGATAATTCGCCCTCTGCAATAACCGTAGGAGCGTAGCGACGAGGCTTTTTCACTACCCTCTTCCTACGAGATCCACCTTCCCGCTTTCGCTTGAAGTGGACGTCAGCATCTTCTTCCTCCACTTCTTTCACATCAACATGTTCCATGGGGGCCGTGCCTACCCCACCAGAAGCAGCTGTTGGAGCTTCAGCACCCGTATCCGCTTCAAAGCGAGGACTTCCTACATCCGAGGCTTCGCTATCATCATCAACGACGATGAATTCCCCGAGGCTTGGAACGTGGACCCTCTTACCCTCGCTTCTCAGTGACCTTCCACTTCAGCCGCTGAGAAATTAACTTCACACCAAAGGAATTAATAGAAAATCCAGTGGGTGTGGAGTTCGAAGTTCTATACCACTGGCAGAATCTTAGGGTCGTCAGAAGGTTCGGAGTCCTTAGCGGCATGCACAGTTGCACCTCAGTACAGCCAACAATGAAGAACCGCCAGGCACGAGCTCCATCGATAAGACTTCCCATGAAGGCCAGACTGCTGTTTGGATTGTCTACATACAATTGGTCATACCCAAACTGGCGGGCAAACCGACTCGGAACATAGGGCTCCAAGTAACAGGTGTCCCCACTCCTATACAACAAGTGTGAAGGCCGGATGCTAACCAGCCACTCGAAGATTCCCCGACTCAATAACGTCTGCCCTTCTTCCACATCCTTGAATTCTTCACCATAGCCCGCATCGCGAATGTAGGGGAAGTACTAGAAAAGACTATAGACGTCATGACGGCACAGCAGCTTACGAACCGCAGCCACATAAGTCTTTGACCATGAACACCCCTCGAATCGACGGAGAAGCGCCATTCGAACACCCTCTGGGGGCTCCTCTCCAGCTTGGATGATGGAAGGACAGTGAAGGACGAACCATGCCATTAGATAAGTATATGGCAAACCTATTCTGGGGTTTAGTCCGTCGAGAGGCAAGATAGTCCCCTTTCCCCGCTTCGTTGTTGATGGCCTATAGAAAGCCTCCGTCAATGCACAAAGGCCTCTTTAAGTACAGCACATCATGGCTGGAAGAAGTCCCAGAGAACGACCATGGACTAGACGAGCGGCAGGCAATAAGACAGTCGGATGAATGACATCGCCAGACGAAGACGGTACCACACATCTCTTCAACCAGACCGTTAAGAAACCAGCTAGAAGTGCCTTCCGAGACGTCAGTCGATGAGCCTGGTGGTGAAAACTCCGAAGAATATCGCCTTTCTCATAGGGTCCGTCATCTTCTTCTAGAATCAAATCCCCTTGAGAGTGCTCTTGCATCTGGCGAAAGATGTCTTCATCTGCAACTCCACAATGAGCTACTTCAGGAGTACCTTCCAAGTCGGGAAACAAATAATTTCCCCAGCTCTTTAGTCTGCATGAAGCTCCCTTATGGCTCCCATGCATGCTGGAACAAATGTAGAGGTGGCACATCAATTCCCAGTAGGTCTCAAGCAAAGCGGGCTCCTGCTTCTCCAGAAGTGCCAATTCCGCCTCGCACGGGAAATATTCTTCATATGGGATAGACCCCAAAGGCAGAGCAGAGATTTCCCACATCTCATGCAGAGCCATACCCAATTCACCAATAGGGTGAAGAAGGTCCCTATAGCCGGGCAGTATAACTTTAAGATGACGTAGAAGTTCGCTACGCTCATCTGAATACCATAACAGGTCGCCCTGACGGCCTCATAAAGCCCCAGTCTTTCCAGATCCTCCTCAAAATAAGCAAGGACATATAAAGTCAAGTCCCTCCACCATGCCTTGGGAGGGTGAATCCACCCTGGAGTCCTGAAATCAGTTGCTGGATAATTGCCACAAACTTTAAAGAACTGATTTTCAAAGGTCTAAGCCACGCGGGGTTTCTCCCACTGGGATGTCTGGAAGTACATTCCCAGGGTGGAGACCCAATATGCAGCGAGGAGGACCCATCCTTATGTAACCAAGGGACGGAATTATCAACTTCCCTACGTGAACGGAGTCAGTAGTCTGAGTCACTTGCCACTGCATCTTTTGAGCCCTCGTCACGCATTGAAAGAAGGACAAGGGAAAATGCCGCTTGCTAGATGGGAGGTAGTACTTCTCGCCATCTAATTTGAAAATCCACTGCCCTTCTCCGGCTAGCAGCTGGTGATCGTTGTCTGGCGCTGCATCTCCAAACATGAAGCCGGACTTTCGATAGATTCTTTAGTCAGAATCTTCAAGGGGAGCAGTAGTTAAGATGCTCCTCATGGTGCGCTGATCCCCACCATGAATAAGTGCATCCCGAGCAGGAGAGCTTCGCTCGCTGAATAGTGAAGCTTGCCCTTGAAACTGCAGGCTGACGTGGCCATTAGCCCCTGGTTGTGCCAAAGAGACTGTTCAGAGGACCAGGAGTATAGTACACTGCAAAAATAAGGAGAAACTATGATTAGTTTATCAGCCAAACAAGGGCTAAGACAAGAATGCAATTTTTGTTAAGGCATAGCCTCGCTCTCCGAGCGAAGCTGGCCTAATGAAAACTTCGCCCCGAAGCTTAGCTTCGCAGCTGCAGCGTAACTCCGCGCTCCACACGAAGGCAGGAAGCGGGAAAATATCCAAGTGTTAGCTTCGCTCTAGAAGCTTGACCTCGAACAACATAACACGACAAAGGCCCAGGGGCTAACTTCATCAGAAGGGTACTGCTGTCTAAAAATTATTTTAAGGGCACTAAGGTCCTTTTCAGTCACATTCCAAAGGCTAGCTTTGCACCCTATCATTCAATGGGATGCGAACCACCTAAGGGATAGCTTCGCCTGGAAGCTTGAAGAAGGGACTCTTTGGTTCTACGATTCCCGATCAAGAAATCAAGGGAAATTCAGGGAATTGAACTCCCTAAGATCACGAGATCATGATTGATCGCTCTGGGTTCATCAGAAGATAGCCAAAAATCGGCTTTAAAAGAGAGATGAAAATCTCTGATCAAAAGGGAAAAATCCCTACCCGCGATAGGTCGTTCGATGACCGGAGGAGGAGAAGGACCCTCCGTCGTAGAGGTTGCTACCTCTTTTCCTGCTCTCGTCTCTTGGAAGCCATTGAAGAACTGAAGAAGTTCTTGGATTCTTAAACGAAGAAGAAAGAAGAAGAAAGGGCTTGCAGTGCTCTGAAAATTCAAAGAGAAGTGGTGCTTCTCTTTCAGCCCGATCAGGCTTTATAGGCTAATTATTGCCTAAAGCTCCGCCTCCTCAAAAGGAGCGCAGGCAGTCATTTCAAATTAATTTAAAACAGCGCCTAAAGCGCTTTCCCAAGAAGCGTTACTTCAGCCTTACTAAGGGCTAACTCCGCCGTGAGTCTAGTGCTGGCTTAGCGCGACGCATGAACGACTTCACTGACAAACATGCTTTAGCTCCGCTAAAAGCACATCTCTACCTTCGCGGAAATTCCATGCTAGCTTCGCAGAAACTGGCTCCTAACTTATTTGGAAATCTATCTTCAGCTTCGCCAGAAGTTTAGCTCCGCTGAGAGCTTCTAATTCCTCCTAGAGAAAAGACTTGCCTAAGTTGGTCCGCTTCAGGTCTTCTCGAGTCAAAAAGAAGGAGAAACAAAGCAGATAGGTAGAAAGTAAACTTTTATTAAGGGAACGTACATTGATACTACTACATCAAAGTTATCTTTCATACAACCGAGTGATTGCTCCAAAGGCATACAAGTGGTCCTATCTACTTCTAAGTCAAACCAACTGGACACGAAAGGCCTTCCTCCTGCACAAGGCCGTAATTCTTCGCATAATGATTGATTTTGCCATCAAGAAGCTGGATCTTCTTTGATGAAAATTGGCAAAGGATCCGAGACCTCACAGGTGACGTCCGCTTTCCAGAAGTGGATCATCTCGGATAAGCGACTACCAGCCCCGCCTTGAAGTGGATCATCTCGGATAAGCGACTGCCAACCTCTTCTGGGAACACACATCAGTTGCCCCAGTTGTTCCTCCTGCTTAGAATTTAAAGTTTCAACTGGAAAGGCAAGAGACAACTTTCTAGTCTCTTTCATCAAAACAAAAGACTGGCAAGCACAATTCACTGCAACGCAAGATGGAAAACAGGTTAGCAGTAAAGCAAAGAAAATGCAAGCATGATATGCTAAGTCAAATTCTTTGGGGTGAAGCAATTTATATCCGATTCAATTGCAATTTAAGGATGGATTTCAATTAAGCAGAAGGTAGCCTCGCTTGCACAATGATGATGGGCTAGCTCAGCGTAAGCCAAGTCTTAGATCCGCCTAAGACAGTTATACTGAAGGAGCGTCAAAAAAGCTAAGTCCTAGCCTCGCCTATACGGTTAAGCCAGACTGATCCAGAGGGACACAGTCGTGACCCCAACTGTATGGCAAGACTGGCTCAACCTTGAAGAGACTAAGTCCCAATCCTTACCTATGTGGCGAGCTTAGTAGGCAAGCATGCAATGATCTTTCTTTGATCAAGCGAAAATGATAGCTTCGCCGGGAAGCTGGGAAACTAAGCTTAAGCCATTTTCTGCAGATCAGTCAGGTACAAAATGAAGAACAAGGGAAATCAATCCCTAAGGCAGCTAGTAAAGCTAAATTAAGGGAGATAAACTCGCTAAAGTCATTAGTTCATTTGTAAAGTCTCTGGATGACTGAGACTGACCAGTTCTTGGGCGGTTAATGACCAGAGTGGGCACCCCCACTGTTTCAGAAATCTGAGTATATTTCTCTGAAAAACCAAGAGAAGTCATGAACAGACTGCTTCTCTGTAGAGGACTTCAAGTGTCCTATTTATAGGCCTCATAATCCTTCTCGTAACTAGCCGAAAGCAGTTAGTCTCGGGAAAGGAACGACGTTCCAAGATCAATTTGAAGCGAATCTCCTCCGGAAGACTCAGACGCGAAGCTACCCAGAATCGCGAATCTACACGATTCTTCAGCGAATTTATCCTAAAGCAGGATTGAAAGCGATGCTGAACTCAACCACCATGGCGACGTTCGTACTTCACATACCATCAATCAAAGCAATTCAAAGTATTTCGAAACCTGAACCATTCCATTGCAGACTTTCGAAAACTTTGAAGGGGGTCTTGTTGACACTCTTTAAAAAAGACAAGATTCTTACTGGCCTGAACAATGTCTAAACTTGTTGACATTTACAAAAGACAAGTGACAGAGAAGCTGACGACCAGTTCTGTACCCATCTCCGAGGGACAAAGCAGTAACTTGGACTCTACTGATCCAGTGAAGCAAACAGTGAGCCCAGATTGTCTCTGAAGAGACCTAAGCAGGTCTAAGATGCTAGGTTAGCTCAACACTTAGTATCACATGAGCCCAAAGAGATAGCCTCGCCTGAGAGGCTAAGTTTATTCAACTTCACCTTGAAGCTATTCAAAGCTCTATTAGTGAGCTAACTCATAGCTTCGCCTGAAGTACTCAGTTAACTCCGCAAAGAGTTAGTTTCGCTTGAAGCCACACACAACTGCGCAGAAGGATGGTAGTTTCGCCACAGATGTTATCTAGCTCCGCTGAAGAGCTTTCTTCTGACTTCGCCAGATGCTCCTTCTAACTCCGCTGCGAGCTCGACGCAGCAACTCCGCTGCGGGTCTTTCATGGTCAACCTTTGACCAATTAAATCTCTAAATGAGATAAAATCAATTCAAGATCAAGATCAAATCTAATCAAGATCAAATCTGAGATCAAATTTGGCAGTTGTTTACCATAATCTCTTGACTCTCCTAAAATAAGTAAGAAGATCAGGGGAGATCTTTCAATTATTTGAAAAAAAAATCAAAACAGATCAAGAGAACGACCTACCTGCTATTCCTAGCTTCGCAGAAGCTAATTCTAGCCTCGCAGCAAGGCTACTTTCCAGATTTAAACAGATTGACTCAATCCATTTCCAGATTTTCAAGGGACAATTATACCCCTGCTTTTCCTATAAATAGCCCACCAGAGGCATACAATCAGGGAGAGAGAACACACGCACGAGGCGAAGAGGCTAAAAAACAGAGAGAGAGACGACTAAACAGAGATCTATTCTCTAGCTTCCAAGAATTCAGAGAACTGCTTCTCTAGTCAGGGTACTGATATCCTAATACCTTCCTTCCTCTCAAGGAATTTTCAAAATTAGGCGAGAAGGAATTCCCAAGTGGAGACAGTTTGAGAAGTAACAAGAGGGTTCTACCAACCTTCTGTTCTCTGATTTCCCGAACCAGGCGAGAAGGGAATCCCATCGATCGCATCGTCAAAGGGACAAAGTGGTCGCGCGCTGACCAGACTCCTATCAGCACACTTCTCCAGAATCTCAGAGGAGATCTACTTGTAATCTTTTGTGTTACTTGTAATTTAGCTCCTCGATACTTTTTTATAAGTTTTCTCCTTTGCAAAATCAATGGAAAACAACAACTTAATGATCTTAATATTTTATTGGTCAAGTTCTGATTCGTAGTACCAGTATTCGCTTTCATCTTTATCATTTAGCTAACCTCCGGGATCCATTATCAATTGCCTATTTTATCATCAAACAGGATGTCTATTGGTTATAACTTATTTGAATCGAAAATTTCTCATCCCTTCTGATACAAGTAATGGTTATACAACAATTCTGATATCACGTGAATTATTAGCACTTTTGATATTATAATTATCTTTTATTTCAATCAAACACTGATTATAGTACTTTTATTTGGTATGGCCCAAGGTTAACCCCAGATTCCACCATTGCTGGTTATATAGTGTAACAACCAAAATTTTATTTTACCTATTTTCTCCTCATCTTAATTATTAAGGATTTTTTTTTAAAGGCATTATCCAAAGTAATTACCCTCCATATTTCTATAGCAACAATTTTACATTTAATTAGTTGACACACTTCCCTTTCAAAAGCTTTTACTAACTATTAGTTGTGATGACTATGAAAATAAGACATGAAGGCTTATGTACACATGTTATGGAGCCAACTAGTGACTTAACAAGGGTGAGATAGGGCTTAAACCTCAATCTAACCTTTCATTTCCCCCTTAATCCAACCTAGCTTACCCTAAGTATGTTATTAGTGGTAGGTGAGCATGCAAGGGGGGGAGATTAAAGGCTAAGATCTCATTGAGATTTGGGAGTCCAAGTGGCTTCATGAGGGGGGGCTTGGCCAAGTGGCAACATGAGAATAACTCCCCCACCTAGTAACTTGCACTCCAATTGTTGACTACCAAGAGTGCCCTCTTCTTCATCCTCCCCCAAAAAGAAATCTGCAACTTCTCCTCTCCCTTTTGAAGAAACTTGAAACCCTAACCACCACTTCATCTCCTCTCTAAAAAAAAAAAAAATCTGAAGAAAGAGATTAGGACACCCTCTTTAGCCTTAAATCCCAGCTTCTCTCAACTATGGATCAAAAGTACACGAGAGGGGAGGTAGAGACACGCGCGCGCAGCAAGCAGAGCCGCAGCAGCACGCGAGGTGCTGCCAGTTTGCCGCAATTTGGCGGCAAAGAAGAGGATTCTGCGACAAAACAGTGAAGGGTAGGCCAGATCTTGGAGGGGGAGATTCTTGGTGAGCTGGGGGAAAGATTTAGCACTGCCAAGCAGAGATTCCTGAAGCCCAACTCACTGTTTTCGGAGCTAAAGATCATTGTGAGTAAACCTAAACTTTTAAGGTTATATCTTCTAGCAAGATTAGAAAAATTGAAACTTTGATCGTGTGTAGGTGACCCACAAGGGTAGTATTTACTGTTTTTGTGACATCCTTACACTAGATGGAAATTAATGGGTATTATCTAGTTATTGTGCCTCCATATCATGTTGTGATGAGATGAATGTGTGTTATACATGTTTTAGCTCACTAATTAAACTTAAATGAGGTGATTTAGCACATTTAATTCGCTGTTTTGATGATTATCCTTGGGTTAAAGGAGATCTAATGAGTATTGCATAGTAGTTGTGTCTCTATTTTATATGGATGTGAAATGTATGTGTAGAGGACATGTTCTAGCATACTAATTACGCCTAAACGAACCAATTTAGTACCTTAATTCGCTGTTTTTCTTGGCCAACATCATGATAGTCAATTTAATATGTGTATAGCATAATCTTGGCTCTTCATAAATAGAAATAGTATGATGCATTATATGAAGTCTAAGATTTGTACTAATAGCACTCCATAAAAGCCGATCAATTAACTTGAATCATGTTTCATGTTCACTAAAGTGCACGGGGGAACACCCCTCCTTACAACATAGCATCGTGTTAAGTATTAGCAAGTTTATGGGGACAATGCATATATATTCATGCGGGTTGAATGTGGCGTGATTATGATGTTACCATGATATTGGGTGAACCCCAAACACATGTCTTCTTTCTTATTGTTGCACATCATTTCAGCATAACGTGTAAGTAGTTGTATATGGTTTGTTATGAATGGTATAATTTAAACTTGTGTGATGCATGTATATAAAAAGGAGGAAGGGGCCGGGCGGGAGCCGGTAGGAGGGGGGAAGACGGGGATTTGACATATACATATATATATATAAAAGGAGGAAGGGGCCGAGCGGGAGCCGGTAGGGGGGGAAGACGGGGAAACTTATATGTTTTATATGAATTATATAAAAGGAGGAAGGGGCCGAGCGGGAGCCGGTAGGAGGTAGAAGACGGGGGAATTACATTTGATTGAACGGCATATAAAGTGAACTGTCAAGTTTCATTCTATATTGATAATGCTTGTGTTAAACGAGAATGTCACTTTATGTATATAACGAGCCGAGTTGATGTGAGAGGTCTAATCCACGAAAGTTACACACATACTCATACAATTATCTCATTTGTGTCATGATATAGCGAAATGCAACTTTGATAGTGGAGTCATCTAGACTACATATGTATGGAGCCTAGAACAAGTAAGTAGCTTGAACAAGTTTGTTGTTTATGGGACTCATTGTAAATTACCTCTTCTAAATTGTTTATCTTATGAAATTATTATACCAACACCCTATGACATGGTTTACTCATTGAGCTGTCGAGCTCATTTTATTTTCTTTCCATCTTTTCAGGTTTGGATAAGGGTAAAAGGCCACTCTAACTGCAAGAGTTAAGTTATGGATTGTGTGACATGTTGTGGTACCATTTTGTTTAGCCTGGTTATATTAAATGTGTATTTATGGACTTTACCCAAGTCCTTTGTCTCTATGGAACATGTTGGGATGTAATTGATGTATATTTGTCTTTAAGGTATTTGAAACTAGGAACTTTCATGTGATGTAATGTTTTGGATTGTGAACTCCTTGGTTATGTTATGTTCTTGGACTTCGAAAGATGGTTATGTGTGGGAATATGATTGTTGGAAAAGTTAACCTTGGTGATGTTGTGATGAAAGGATATATGCTTGTGATGGAGGATGCAAGTTATGACATTATGTATATAGTTAGGTTTTGATGAGTTGTGCCATGATAAGTAGGCCGTGTGGGCCGAAATCTTTGATGGAATTAAGTAGGCCTTTGAGCCGAAATTGTGGATTATTGTAAGTGGAATAAATGAAATATTCAGGATGATGCTGCCAAAATTTTTATAATATAAAAGGAGATAATTTGTGTTTTAGGCCTAATCTTGTTTATTAGAGCCGGGACCATTTCAGTTGGTATCAGAGCATGGTTTAGGCAAGGTTAGCCCAGATAGGTGTAGTATGTGGGACTGATTATGAAATCGTGTGAAAATTATATGTGTGCTAAGGTAAGTTAGAGATGGGGTATTAGGATGTAGTAGAGTCTTAGGGTATTTGACCCTGAAATGTAGGATATTTAATTGTTCTCTACATTTGAATGTGGGTACCCGCATACCTTAATTCAAATGGATCTTGCAAGGGGTGCGGGCCCTTCTGTAAGAAATTCCAGTGTTATGGGACACCGGAAAGGGAGAGCAATCAAAATATCACATTAGTTAGGGTTAAACCTATTGGGAGGACAGTTGTGCATAGGAAAAATTTATGAAAGATCAGTATGGTTAAATGAGTGGTGATTTTCTATCATGTCTTGTTATATATTCCTGCGAATCATTAATTTGGGGAGAATTGGAAGATACTTCGTCTAATATAAATGTCTTACTTCTACAGATGGGAGATTCTGAGTTGACTGGATCATCATCTGACGGTCCGGAGTCAGAAAGTTTAAGTTGGATTGCGGACCAAATGGACTGGGATTTTGAATCTGATGAGACCGATCCAGATGTCATTCTAAAAGGTCCCCCAGACAGTTCAGATGCAGGGATTCGCTTGGGGCTAAATGATAAAGATGACATTAGTGAGGCAGAAAGTGCCATAAGGAACGCACCAGCAGCTGAGGACCTGGGAGTCCTACCTAATGATGAGATGAACCCTGACGGAAGGATTTTCGTTGGGGGTATTGGTGGGATTCCAGTTGGGTAGAAGATATGGACCTGTACGATGATAATGAAAATTGGGGATGTGATTTTGATGCTGTACTGGAGGAAGTAGAAGAAGAACCAGAAGAAGAGGATCCAGAAGAAGAAGAACCAGAAGAAGAGGATCTAGAAGAAGAAGACCCAGAAGAAGAACCTGTAGGGGACGACCAGGAGGAAAGCTCCTCGGGTTCTAACATTACCCCTTGATAGGAGTTTAGATGGGTGGCATTTTTGTTTTTATTGTTTTTGTTTTTGAAGAAAATGAATGTCGATTCACATAAGTGATATTATTTTTTTTGTAAAGAAAGTGGTTGTCAATAGCTATATGTATGAACATGTATCCCTTTATGACTGCATTGGTATGTTTTGAATGAATGTAGTCATGCTAATGTATATGTCACCATGAAAACATTTTATGCATAAATGAAATCAGTGTTCTGTTTGTGAACTATTCTACTTGTTATCATTGAGTTACCATTGATTAAGTTCAACTATTTTTTCTAGGTATTAAATGGACTTAAATTTTCCTCCATCTGATGCCAACTCGGAGGGCGACGTCCCATTGCACAGTGCAATCGGGAGCGTCCATCCCCCGGCAAGTCAAGAATTTCTGAGTGGGCAATCTAATGCCAATCGGGGAATGCCAGACAGAATACCAGATTGGCTGTTGCAGCTGGCAAGTGTAAACAATCCCCGTAGAGCTCTTGAACAATTTCAAAAGCTAAACCCACCAGCTTTCAGAGGAGGAGTTGACCCTATTCAAGCTGAAGAATGGCTCCGTCAAATTGAAAAGATATTGGATGTAATGGAATGTACTGAAAACCAGCGGGTATCTTTCGCCTCTTTCATGTTCCAAGGAGAGGCTGAGCGCTGGTGGGAGATGGTAAAAGGAGGAGCTAGGACTCTGGGAAGGGAGATCTCTTGGAACTTCTTAATTAAAA
This sequence comes from Agave tequilana, assembly GCA_038442645.1. Lineage (NCBI taxonomy): Eukaryota > Viridiplantae > Streptophyta > Magnoliopsida > Asparagales > Asparagaceae > Agave > Agave tequilana. Next base: position 51,260 of record JAVJIF010028473.1, on the reverse strand, counting down.
AGTTCAATGAAAAATACATACCTGGAGTGGTAAAGGATCGACTTGCAATGGAGTTTCAAGACCTGAAGCAGGATCAATGGACGGTAAGCCAGTATGAAGCTAAATTCACTCAACTGTCCAGGTATGCTGAGAAATTGGTGTCCGATGAGGAAGATAGGACAAAAAGATTCGTTAGGGGCTTGAGGCCAGAAATCAGGAGTAAGCTGATCCCTTTTCAACTACAAGTTTATAGTCAAGCTGTGGAGAAGGCAATGGAAATTGAAAGGGATATGCAGGAGAATCAGGAGATAAGGACCAGGGAACTGCCTTACATGAAGCGCCCCCGGTATAATAATGCCCCGAGCTTTGGAACTCAGTCCATGAGGCCTGACAGAAGTACCGGATCTTCCTTCATGCCCGCCCAGGGAAACAAGGGGAACTCATGGCCTAAGAATAGAGGATCGCCCCATTCGGCATCACCAATGTCCTCCCAACGCTCCAACTTTGCAGGAAACCAGTGGTGTCCAAGATGCAACCGAAATCACACTGGCAGTTGCGCCGCCGGTAAGCAATGCTTTGTCTGCGACAGAATGGGTCACATGAGGAGGGACTGCCCAAACTTGCATGGATACCCAGGAGCTAGCAGAGGAACGGGAAGACCAACCATGGGCATCGCCCCTACAGCAGGAGGACAAGCTACCGCCTATCGGCAACCTTTCAACAGAACTCACTCGGCCATGACACAAGCATCAGTACAGCAACCCAGAGTTTAAGGAAGGATGAATGCAATCACTCAGCAGGAGGCTCGAGCATCCAATGCCGTGGTGGAAGGTACCGTTTGTGTATCCGATAGTATTGCTCGAGTATTGTTTGATCCCGGTGCTACCCACTCTTTTATTTCTTCATCTTTTGCTGCAATTATTAACAAGGAATCTGAACCTTTGAACTATCAACTAGTGGTGTCAACCCCTGTAGGCGCAAGAGTGACCACTAGCGAGTATTATAAGGGATGTAAAATCATCATAGGTGAGATGAAGACACAGGCAGACCTAATTAAACTAGGAGAAATGGAATTTGACATCATTCTAGGAATGGATTGGTTGTCAGCATATCGGGCTCATGTGGACTGTCATCAGAAGAAAATAATTTTAAGTTAGAGGGAACTCCAGAAAGAGTTTATGAAGGGGTAAAGAATAAAATTTGCACTCCAGTCATTTCTGCCTTAAAGGCTACTAAATTATTGAGGCAAGGGTGTCAAGGATTTTTGGCAACCCTTATTGGTGAAGAAGACATGAACATTAAGATTGAGGACATAGAGGTTGCAAGAGACTATCCTGATGTTTTTCCGGAGGATCTACCCGGCTTACCCCCAGATAGAGAAGTAGAATTTTTCATTAATCTTCTACCTGGGACAAGTCCCATATCCAGGGCACCTTATAGGATGGCACCCGCAGAAATGAATGAATTGAAGAACCAGTTGCAGGAGTTGCTAAGCCTCGGGTTTATTCGGCCAAGTGTATCACCTTGGGGTGCTCCGGTGTTATTTGTTAAGAAGAAGGATGGGAGCATGAGGTTGTGTATAGATTATCGAGAGCTGAACAAGGTCACTATCAAGAATCGATATCCACTGCCAAGGATTGATGATCTCTTTGATCAACTTCAGGGTGCCAGCATATTTTCCAAGATAGATCTAAGATCAGGATACCATCAATTAAAGATCAAACCGGAAGATGTTTCTAAGACTGCCTTTCGGACCAGATATGGCCATTATGAGTTTTTAGTAATGCCATTTGGCTTGACCAATGCTCCAGCAGCATTTATGGATTTGATGAACAGAATCTTTCAGCCATACCTAGATCAATTCGTGGTGGTGTTCATTGATGACATACTAATCTATTCAAAGAGCAGAGAGGATCATGAAAGACACTTAAGGATAGTGTTGCAATTATTGAGAGAGAAGCAACTTTATGCAAAGCTTAAGAAGTGTGAGTTCTGGCTAAATGAAGTTGGGTTCCTGGGTCACATCATAAATGAGGAAGGAATATCTGTGGACCCCGCAAAGATCGAGGCGATAAAGGGGTGGCCTCGACCTACCAATGTCACAGAGGTGCGAAGCTTCCTAGGATTGGCTGGGTATTACCGGAGATTTGTAGAAGGATTTTCCAAGATAGCTGCACCCTTATCCCAGTTAACCAAGAAAGGCCTCAAATTCTATTGGGGAGATGATCAGGAGAAAAGCTTTCAAGAACTAAAGGATAAGCTAACATCAGCTCCAATCTTAGCCATGCCCATTGGAAACGAAGGTTATGTTGTTTTCAGTGATGCGTCAAAGTCAGGCCTGGGGTGTGTATTGATGCAGCATGAGAGAGTAATTGCATATGCTTCCAGACAACTAAGGAACCATGAGAAAAATTACCCAACCCATGACCTTGAGTTAGCTGCAGTCATTTTTGCCTTGAAGATTTGGCGGCACTACCTTTATGGAGTATCATGTGATATATATACAGATCATAAAAGTCTGAAATATATTTTCACCCAAAAGGAATTGAATATGCGCCAAAGAAGATGGTTAGAGTTGATGAAGGATTATGATTTGGATATTCATTATCACCCTGGGAAGGCCAATGTGGTGGCTGACGCGTTGAGCCGGAAGTCTGGAGGATCCTTAGCAGTGTTGTTAACACAGCAATCGGAGTTGTTAAGGGAGATGGAAGGAATGCAACTTGAAATTCACATTAGAGGTCCCGGGATGGAGTGAACCAGATAAATCAAGTTAGTATTGGTTTCGACCTCTATGAAGAAATCAAGGAAGCTCAAAGGAAAGATGACCAGACAGCTAAAAATTTTGAAAGAGTGCAGAGAGGTGAAACCCAAGATTTTACCATTTCTAAAGGTTTGCTAAGAAAGGGAAGCCGAATATTGGTACCTCCAGATTTTAAACTCAAGGAGCGAATTTTAACTGAAGCCCATTGCACCCCTTACACCGCACATCCTGGAACAACCAAGATGTATCAGGATTTACGGGCAAACTTTTGGTGGGAGGGAATGAAGAAGGACATAACAAATTTTGTGCAGAGATGTTTGATATGTCAACAAGTTAAGGCTGAACACAAGAAGCCTCCGGGACTCCTCATGCCCTTACAAATCCCTGAATGGAAGTGGAGCAACATTACTATGGATTTTGTGACAGGGCTCCCTAGATCCCCTCAAGGATATGATGCCATATGGGTGATAGTCGACCGACTTACCAAGTCCGCTCATTTCCTACCCATCCGAATAAACTATTCGATGGATAGTTTAGCCCAGATCTACCTCCGAGAGATAATCAGGATTCATGGAGTTCCTGAGACGATTGTGTCAGATCGTGACCCTCGGTTTCAGTCAAGGCTATGGATCAGTCTATCCCAAGCTCTGGGCACCAAGCTACATCCAAGTACAGCTGCTCACCCGCAAACTGACGGACAATCAGAAAGAACTATACAAATACTTGAAGATATGCTGAGAGCATGTGTATTGGATTTCGGAGGTAATTGGGAAAAATACCTACCATTAGCAGAGTTTGCATATAACAATAGTTATCAATCTACTATTGGAATGCCGCCATTCGAAGCCTTGTACGGCAGGAAGTGTAGATCTCCAATTTGTTGGGAAGAAATGGGTGACCGAACGCTGTTTGGATCTGATATAGTTCAAGAAACAACGGAGAAGATTCGGATAATAAGGAAGAGAATGAAAGCAGCCCAGAGTAGACAGAAGACATATGCAGATCGGCGCCGAAGGCCCTTGGAGTTTGCAGAAGGCGACAAAGTTTTCTTGAAGATATCACCAATAAAAGGAATGGTACGGGGTGGCAAACGGAATAAGTTAGACCCCCGGTATATTGGGCCCTTTGAAATACTAGAACGAATTGGACCTCTGGCTTATCGGTTAGCCTTACCACCAGAGATTGAGAAAATACATGACGTATTTCATGTGTCCCAATTGAGAAAGTATGTACCAGATCCGAGCCATGTTCTTAAATACTCACCACTGCAACTCAAAGAAGACTTGTCATATACAATGGAACCGGTTCAAATCCTAGACAGGAAAGAGAAGCAACTGCGAAACAAGGCAATTCCTTTAGTGAAGGTTTTATGGAGAAGTAAAGAGATTGAAGAAGCTACCTGGGAGCCAGAGGAAGAAATGATGCAGAACTACCCACAACTCTTCCAAGGTACGTCAGGCTTCGGGGACGAAGCTCTCTTTTAGGAGGGGAGAAATGTAACAACCAAATTTTATTTTACCTATTTTCTCCTCATCTTAATTATTAAGGATTTTTTTTTAAAGGCATTATCCAAAGTAATTACCCTCCATATTTCTATAGCAACAATTTTACATTTAATTAGTTGACACACTTCCCTTTCAAAAGCTTTTACTAACTATTAGTTGTGATGACTATGAAAATAAGACATGAAGGCTTATGTACACATGTTATGGAGCCAACTAGTGACTTAACAAGGGTGAGATAGGGCTTAAACCTCAATCTAACCTTTCATTTCCCCCTTAATCCACCTAGCTTACCCTAAGTATGTTATTAGTGGTAGGTGAGCATGCAAGGGGGGGAGATTAAAGGCTAAGATCTCATTGAGATTTGGGAGTCCAAGTGGCTTCATGAGGGGGGCTTGGCCAAGTGGCAACATGAGAATAACTCCCCCACCTAGTAACTTGCACTCCAATTGTTGACTACCAAGAGTGCCCTCTTCTTCATCCTCCCCCAAAAAGAAATCTGCAACTTCTCCTCTCCCTTTTGAAGAAACTTGAAACCCTAACCACCACTTCATCTCCTCTCTAAAAAAAAAAAAATCTGAAGAAAGAGATTAGGACACCCTCTTTAGCCTCAAATCCCAGCTTCTCTCAACTCTGGATCAAAAGTACACGAGAGGGGAGGTAGAGACACGCGCGCGCAGTAAGCAGAGCCGCAGCAGCACGCGAGGTGCTGCCAGTTTGCCGCAATTTGGCGGCAAAGAAGAGGATTCTGCGGCAAAACAGTGAAGGGTAGGCCAGATCTTGGAGGGGGAGATTCTTGGTGAGCTGGGGGAAAGATTTAGCACTGCCAAGCAGAGATTCCTGAAGCCCAACTCACTGTTTTCGGAGCTAAAGATCATTGTGAGTAAACCTAAACTTTTAAGGTTATATCTTCTAGCAAGATTAGAAAAATTGAAACTTTGATCGTGTGTAGGTGACCCACAAGGGTAGTATTTACTGTTTTTGTGACATCCTTACACTAGATGGAAATTAATGGGTATTATCTAGTTATTGTGCCTCCATATCATGTTGTGATGAGATGAATTTTTGTTATACATGTTTTAGCTCACTAATTAAACTTAAATGAGGTGACTTAGCACATTTAATTCGCTGTTTTGATGATTATCCTTGGGTTAAAGGAGATCTAATGAGTATTGCATAGTAGTTGTGTCTCTATTTTATATGGATGTGAAATGTATGTGTAGAGGACATGTTCTAGCATACTAATTACGCCTAAACGAACCAATTTAGTACCTTAATTCGCTGTTTTTCTTGGCCAACATCATGATAGTCAATTTAATATGTGTATAGCATAATCTTGGCTCTTCATAAATAGAAATAGTATGATGCATTATATGAAGTCTAAGATTTGTACTAATAGCACTCCATAAAAGCCGATCAATTAACTTGAATCATGTTTCATGTTCACTATCAAGATTTGAAAAATTGAAACTTTGAATTTTGTGTAGGTAAACCACAAGGTAATATTTACTGTTTTGTGACATTCTTATACTAGATGAAAATGAAAGAGGTATTACCTAGTTATTGTGCCTCGATATCATGTTGTGATGAGATACATGTGTGATATATTTGTTGTAGCTTATTAATTCAACTTAAATGAGGTGATCTAGCGTTTTTAATTCGCTGTTTTGATGGTTATATTTGGGTTAAATGAGATCTAATGAATATTGCATAATAGTTGTGTCTCTATAGTATATGGATATGAAATGCATGTGTAGAATACATGTTCTAGTATACTAAATTCGCCTAAATGAACCAATTTAACACTTTAATTCGCTGTTTTTTTCTTGACCCACATCATGATAACCAATTTGATATGTGTATAGCATAATCTTGGCTCTTCATAAATAGAAATGGTATGATGCATTATGTGGGGTATAGGATTTGTATTAGTAGCACTCCATAAATGCTGATCGTTTAACTTGAATCATACTTCATGTTCACTAAAGTGCACGGGGGAAGACCCCTCCTTACAATATAGCATTGTGTTAGTATTGGCAAATATATGGGGTTAAGGCATATATTCATGCGAGTGAATGTGGCGTGTTATGATGTTACTATGATATTAGGTAACCCCAAGCATATGTCTTCTTTCATATTGTTGCACATCATTTTCGGGCATGACGTGTAAGTAGTTCAATATTGCTTGTTATGCATATTATAACTTAAACTTGCATGTTGCATTTGTATAAAAAGGAGGAAGGGCCGGGCGGGAGCCGGTAGGAAGGGGAAGACGGGGATTTGACATATACTTAGGAATATATATAAAAGGAGGAAGGGGCCGAGCGGGAGCCGGTAGGAGGGGGAAGACGGGGGAAACTTATATGTTTTATATGAATTATATATATAAGGAGGAAGGGGCCGTGCGGGAGCCGGTAGGAGGTGGAAGACGGGGAAATTTCATTTAGATTGAATGACATCTAAAAGTGAACTGTCAAGTTGCATTCATGATTGATAATGCTTGTGTTAACCTAGAAAGTCATTTATGTGTATAACGAGCCGAGTTGATGTGAGTGGACTCATCCACGAGAATTTCCTATATATTCATACAATTATATCTTTTGTGTCATGATATAGTTAAATACAACTTTTGATAGTGGAGTCACGTAGACCACATATGTATGGAACTTGGAACAAGTAAGGTAGCTTGAACAAGTTGTTGTTTATGGAACTCGTCGAAATTACCTCTTCTAAACTGTTTATCTTATGAAATTATTATACCAACACCCTATGGCATGGTTTACTCATTGAGCTGTCGAGCTCATTTTATTTTCTTTCCATCTTTTCAGGTTTGGATAAGGGTAAGAGGCCACTCTAACTGCAAGAGTTAAATTATGGATTGTGTGACATGTTGTGGTACCATTTTGTTTAGCCTGGTTATATTAAATGTGTATGTATGGACAAATTTTGTGCAGAGATGTTTGGTATGTCAACAAGTTAAGGCTGAACACAAGAAGCCTCCGGGACTCCTCATGCCCTTACAAATCCCTGAATGGAAGTGGAGCAACATTACTATGGATTTTGTGACAGGGCTCCCTAGATCCCCTCAAGGATATGATGCCATATGGGTGATAGTCGACCGACTTACCAAGTCCGCTCATTTCCTACCCATCCGAATAAACTATTCGATGGATAGTTTAGCCCAGATCTACCTCCGAGAGATAATCAGGATTCATGGAGTTCCTGAGACGATTGTGTCAGATCGTGACCCTCGGTTTCAGTCAAGGCTATGGATCAGTCTATCCCAAGCTCTGGGCACCAAGCTACATCCAAGTACAGCTGCTCACCCGCAAACTGACGGACAATCAGAAAGAACTATACAAATACTTGAAGATATGCTGAGAGCATGTGTATTGGATTTCGGAGGTAATTGGGAAAAATACCTACCATTAGCAGAGTTTGCATATAACAATAGTTATCAATCTACTATTGGAATGCCGCCATTCGAAGCCTTGTACGGCAGGAAGTGTAGATCTCCAATTTGTTGGGAAGAAATGGGTGACCGAACGCTGTTTGGATCTGATATAGTTCAAGAAACAACGGAGAAGATTCGGATAATAAGGAAGAGAATGAAAGCGGCCCAGAGTAGACAGAAGACATATGCAGATCGGCGCCGAAGGCCCTTGGAGTTTGCAGAAGGCGACAAAGTTTTCTTGAAGATATCACCAATAAAAGGAATGGTACGGGGTGGCAAACGGAATAAGTTAGACCCCCGGTATATTGGGCCCTTTGAAATACTAGAACGAATTAGACCTCTGGCTTATCGGTTAGCCTTACCACCAGAGATTGAGAAAATACATGACGTATTTCATGTGTCCCAATTGAGAAAGTATGTACCAGATCCGAGCCATGTTCTTAAATACTCACCACTGCAACTCAAAGAAGACTTGTCATATACAATGGAACCGGTTCAAATCCTAGACAAGAAAGAGAAGCAACTGCGAAACAAGGCAATTCCTTTAGTGAAGGTTTTATGGAGAAGTAAAGAGATTGAAGAAGCTACCTGGGAGCCAGAGGAAGAAATGATGCAGAACTACCCACAACTCTTCCAAGGTACGTCAGGCTTCGGGGACGAAGCTCTCTTTTAGGAGGGGAGAAATGTAACAACCAAAATTTTATTTTACCTATTTTCTCCTCATCTTAATTATTAAGGATTTTTTTTAAAGGCATTATCCAAAGTAATTACCCTCCATATTTCTATAGCAACAATTTTACATTTAATTAGTTGACACACTTCCCTTTCAAAAGCTTTTACTAACTATTAGTTGTGATGACTATGAAAATAAGACATGAAGGCTTATGTACACATGTTATGGAGCCAACTAGTGACTTAACAAGGGTGAGATAGGGCTTAAACCTCAATCTAACCTTTCATTTCCCCCTTAATCCAACCTAGCTTACCCTAAGTATGTTATTAGTGGTAGGTGAGCATGCAAGGGGGGGAGATTAAAGGCTAAGATCTCATTGAGATTTGGGAGTCCAAGTGGCTTCATGAGGGGGGGGGGGGCTTGGCCAAGTGGCAACATGAGAATAACTCCCCCACCTAGTAACTTGCACTCCAATTGTTGACTACCAAGAGTGCCCTCTTCTTCATCCTCCCCCAAAAAGAAATCTGCAACTTCTCCTCTCCCTTTTGAAGAAACTTGAAACCCTAACCACCACTTCATCTCCTCTCTAAAAAAAAAAAATCTGAAGAAAGAGATTAGGACACCCTCTTTAGCCTCAAATCCCAGCTTCTCTCAACTCTGGATCAAAAGTACACGAGAGGGGAGGTAGAGACACGCGCGCGGCAGCAAGCAGAGCCGCAGCAGCACGCGAGGTGCTGCCAGTTTGCCGCAATTTGGCGGCAAAGAAGAGGATTCTGCGGCAAAACAGTGAAGGGTAGGCCAGATCTTGGAGGGGGAGATTCTTGGTGAGCTGGGGGAAAGATTTAGCACTGCCAAGCAGAGATTCCTGAAGCCCAACTCACTGTTTTCGGAGCTAAAGATCATTGTGAGTAAACCTAAACTTTTAAGGTTATATCTTCTAGCAAGATTAGAAAAATTGAAACTTTGATCGTGTGTAGGTGACCCACAAGGGTAGTATTTACTGTTTTTTTGTGACATCCTTACACTAGATGGAAATTAATGGGTATTATCTAGTTATTGTGCCTCCATATCATGTTGTGATGAGATGAATGTGTGTTATACATGTTTTAGCTCACTAATTAAACTTAAATGAGGTGACTTAGCACATTTAATTCGCTGTTTTGATGATTATCCTTGGGTTAAAGGAGATCTAATGAGTATTGCATAGTAGTTGTGTCTCTATTTTATATGGATGTGAAATGTATGTGTAGAGGACATGTTCTAGCATACTAATTACGCCTAAACGAACCAATTTAGTACCTTAATTCGCTATTTTTCTTGGCCAACATCATGATAGTCAATTTAATATGTGTATAGCATAATCTTGGCTCTTCATAAATAGAAATAGTATGATGCATTATATGAAGTCTAAGATTTGTACTAATAGCACTCTATAAAAGCCGATCAATTAACTTGAATCATGTTTCATGTTCACTAAAGTGCACGGGGGAACACCCCTCCTTACAACATAGCATCGTGTTAAGTATTAGCAAGTTTATGGGGACAATGCATATATATTCATGCGGGTTGAATGTGGCGTGATTATGATGTTACCATGATCTTGGGTGAACCCCAAGCACATGTCTTCTTTCTTATTGTTGCACATCATTTCAGCATAACGTGTAAGTAGTTGTATATGGTTTGTTATGAATGGTATAATTTAAACTTGTGTGATGCATGTATATAAAAAGGAGGAAGGGCCGGGCGGGAGCCGGTAGGAGGGGGGAAGACGGGGATTTGACATATACATATATATATATATAAAAGGAGGAGGGGGCGAGCGGGAGCCGGTAGGGGGGAAGACGGGGAAACTTATATGTTTTATATGAATTATATAAAAGGAGGAAGGGGGCGAGCGGGAGCCGGTAGGAGGTAGAAGACGGGGGAATTACATTTGATTGAACGGCATATAAAGTGAACTGTCAAGTTTCATTCTATATTGATAATGCTTGTGTTAAACGAGAATGTCACTTTATGTATATAACGAGCCGAGTTGATGTGAGAGGTCTAATCCACGAAAGTTACACACATACTCATACAATTATCTCATTTGTGTCATGATATAGCGAAATGCAACTTTGATAGTGGAGTCATGTAGAATACATATGTATGGAGCCTAGAACAAGTAAGTAGCTTGAACAAGTTTGTTGTTTATGGGACTCATTGTAAATTACCTCTTCTAAACTGTTTATCTTATGAAATTATTATACCAACACCCTATGGCATGGTTTACTCATTGAGCTGTCGAGCTCATTTTATTTTCTTTCCATCTTTTCAGGTTTGGATAAGGGTAAAAGGCCACTCTAACTGCAAGAGTTAAGTTATGGATTGTGTGACATGTTGTGGTACCATTTTGTTTAGCCTGGTTATATTAAATGTGTATGTATAGACTTTACCCAAGTCCTTTGTCTCTATGGAACATGTTGGGATGTAATTGATGTATATTTGTCTTTAAGGTATTTGAAACTAGGAACTTTCATGTGATGTAATGTTTTGGATTGTGAACTCCTTGGTTATGTTATGTTCTTGGACTTCGAAAGATGGTTATGTGTGGGAATATGATTGTTGGAAAAGTTAACCTTGGTGATGTTGTGATGAAAGGATATATGCTTGTGATGGAGGATGCAACTTATGACATTATGTATATAGTTAGGTTTTGATGAGTTGTGCCATGATAAGTAGGCCGTGTGGGCCGAAATCTTTGATGGAATTAAGTAGGCCTTTGAGCCGAAATTGTGGATTATTGTAAGTGGAATAAATGAAATATTCAGGATGATGCTGCCAAAATTTTTATAATATAAAAGGAGATAATTTGTGTTTTAGGCCTAATCTTGTTTATTAGAGCCGGGACCGTTTCATATAGTTAATGATTCACAAATTTCTTTATATCTACTAATTACTAACCAAATCACCCTCTGCATTCATATATGAATTCAATCACACAACATATGCATATATACTTATACGCATATCACTTACTAACACTGGATTTCTAATCACATTGACACAACGCTTAATCTATCGTCCGTATCACAACTTTCAATTATTTAGGTAATTATCTAACTCTTACTGATTAGATATAATCGGTGTCGCTATAAAGATGCGACTTTCAAGCCTAATAGAGGGTTCCGATATTCCGATGAATCAATTACTAGGATACCTGAAAGTCTCTGACGCATAAAGTAGACGTACCACAATACTAGTTCAATACTATCTGTATTTGTTTTTTTAATATCGAATTATCCATCTCTAATCGATATACTTCATATTAAGTTGTCAGATTTACTCAATACTGACTCTAACTGATTTTTATCAGTTTAACTACTCACTTGATACTAATATACTATTATCGGTCACCCATTATCTGACTTTCATCAGACTTAATCTTATTCAGTAGTTCTTTATTATTTATCATTGATTGCTAAAATGTACAGTATATACTTACGAGTTCTAGTCTAAAGGTATTATTTTTTCACCTCTCTTCAGGTTTGATGAATCTTAGTTATTTATCTAACCAATTGCTTTCAGTTGCTACCGATTAACAACTAAATCGATATATATAAATATGTAAGCCATCCGATGACTTTTGATGCCGCAAGTGCGCAAGTTGATCACAAAATCACGTTATGAGCATATATATATATATATATATATATATATATATATATATCATGAAGCATAACAATTATGAAAACAGTATCCACAAGATCAATACTCAACATACTACATAATATTTTAGTATCTTGTGTACTTAGCTTAACAATAAGCTTTTGATAATCAATTATTTGTCAAGTATGTCCGGTAGTGCTAGGAATTATCTCCAGTTGTTCTAATTCAGTCCATTATCAATTACTTTAATCAGTTCCATCATTATCGGTTCACGTTCACAATTGCTAATTATCAAAATGTCCCGATTCCATTCGAGTTACCAATATTAACAAAACTTTCAACATTTTAATCAACACGGTATTTCTATTATGCTGCATCAATTACATGTATCTCATTTAACAGAGTTTTCTTTGTCACAGTTATGTCAAGTTGCTCGAAGATAAAGCTCCAATTTTATTTGCTTAGTTCAATTCTAATATCAACCTCGAATTCTGCTTATATCAGTATCAGTATAATCGATTTTATAATTATCCAATTATGGTTGATGTGTCTCAAGTAATCTTTTATCTTAACTGGTTTCTAATTATCTCATATTAATCAATAAACATCCATGATCTGTAATTGATTTTCCGTTGTCACTGTTTAGTCCACTCACCGGGTATACCGGTGTTAACCAACTACCATCCGATTAATATTATCCATAACTATGAGTTTCATAACAGCTTGGATATCACTTGCATGTAATATCAATGTTCACTTAATTAATAACAGCTTGGATATCACTTACATGTAATATCAATGTTCACTTAATTAATATCATTATTATCTTAATAGTCAATACACAAGCAATTACAGTGTTTAATGAAATCGGAGGTAGATTTTATCCACTTAACGATTTTTAGGTTAAGTAACTTTAATATTCAATCACAGACGGATAGATGGTATTAGCTGAAGATTTATACTTAACAATTTCTATCAAAGCTCAGTGTTTAATTATTCGGTTCTAAATTCTAATAAATACTCGGAACATATACATCATGTTCAGAGACTCACAAACGTATAACTCCTGTGGTATTTGTTTATGTTCACTCATATTAATACGTGTTCAAGCACTTAACGATCATGTCTATATGAATTATAAATAGCAAAGTCACAATTTGGTATCATACCCGTGTTATGTTCACACACATATACATAACACATCCGCAATTCATCATTCAGGATGTCCTATTGGATTTCAGTTCCATGACACCCATTCACTTTTTCAATAAACATCACAATCATCTTTTTAATACTATAATATCTTAATTCCACTGGATCAATATTATCAATAGTTTCTCAATAATAATTATTTCTGAATTGGGAAAAATAATACTTGAGTTAGGACTTCCACTCACCGACATCTGATAAATTCTTAAATGCCTAATACCATATACATATATAGAGGATGTGTAGCTCTCGTTTTCACGATCACAACGACTTAAGAATCGTCCGAATCCGACTTCGGATGGCCGAGATATCGTTCAGAAACTAAAACCAATATAAAAGGTTAGATACGTAATAACTGAAAATATTCAGGAGGCTGTTTGTAATTTTTCAGGGCCCCAAAATAATTATTCAATCTCATAGGGGCTAAAATAAAATTTTACCTTAATACTTAAAGGGTCGGGTGCATAACCGGTCGGGTTTGGGTTGAACCCGAAACCCAAACCCATTCTCTATCTCTTCTTCTTCTTCTTCTTTTCTTTTTACAAAGGCAACAACAGCAACAAGCACCCCGGCGTCGCGCCGCCCGGCCAGTACGCCTCCGGCGCCGGGGGTCGCAGCACCACCGAGAGAGAGGGAGAGAGAAAGAGAGAGAGAGATGGGCCTGGTGCTTCCTCCACCGCCGCCCACGCCGGCGCCTGGCTGCCGGCGCCGCCATCTGGCCTCTGGCCAACACCCAGAGAGAGAAGAGAGAGAAGAAGAGAGAGAGAAGAAGGGAGAGAAGATGAGAGTGAGAGAAAGCGAGAGGGAAGATGAGAGTTTTTATCTCTCTCCCCCCATCTACTCCCACCTAATCCCCATTCTTCCCATGCTTCCCCCATACCCCAATCAATCAAATCTTATTTTTTATTTTGTTTTATATTTTTCTTTTCTTTTTCTTTCTTTCTTCATCTCCCCAAATCATTAATACAATTATAATTAGGATTAAATACTAATCCCCGGTATTTATACAAGTATTTCATGCAGTATATACATCTGTGTATTTTCATATATTTTTCTGTATTCTGCTATTCATAAATATTAAATAAATTCTGATATCAAAAGAATATCCGGTAATATACCGATTATCGATCTCCTTATCAGTATAATTCAAAATTTTAGAAATATACAGAATGAACCAGATTTATAATATTCAAGTGTTACACACACTTATATCAGCGTACAAATATACATAAATATAAATGTTTCCTCATATCAATTAATTCGGTATGATATTTAAAATTTTTTATCCATTCCGAATTTCTATGAATTAATTACTGAGAATTATTTAACACAGAAACAAATAGTTTAAAAATCATAAGAATACATGAAAAATATTTTTAACCCAATGAAAAAATATTAGCTCAGAGTTTACAAATCTGGGTGTTACAGCTTTACCTCCCTTAGAAAAAGTTTCGTCCTCGAAACTTGGCATATCTGATAATAGGTAAGAGTAATACTTTCAATTTCTTCTTTATATCATGAAATCTTTCTTCTAATAGAGTAATTTTGTTCTCTTCTGGCCGTGCATCTCCTTATGTGTTCACAACATGCAATATATGCCCAATATTATCACTTTCACACAGAATATATCTTACACATATTTTATATCATTACATTCACTATCATACTTGGTGATATACACATCATATGGTATCACATACACAAATCACACTTGGTGATAATCGTGTTATATATCATCACACATCGTATCAGCACATACACGTACCATACTTGATGATACATTTATCACATATACTCAATATGGTTCTTCCGTTCTGATTAAATCTTGACTTACCTGACATTTTTGTCATTTCCTTATCCCGGTGTCCCATACGACTGGTTGTTCATACTAAGGACCCGCACCCCTAATAGAACTCATCCGAATCAAAGTATATGCGGGTATACTTTCATTCGAATATAAGAAAAAGTTAAATATCATGCATTTCGAGATTAATCATATGCATAGGAACCCATTGCACAACTTCTTACATCAAGGCAAACATTCATTCATACAAACTGCACACTCAAAGACATTCATTATTGTTGGCCCAAAGGCCTATCACTCTAGTTTTCATGATGATCAACTCATGTAATTATGGTACTAATAATCTTGTGTTTAATTAGTTTCAGATTTGTGATCAAGATCTTAGTAGGTGTGTAGCTCCAACAAAGGATTTAAAGTTAAGTTTTGGAGCTAGCACGGTTTGATTCAAGAGCTTGTGCATCAAGAACACATCAAGTACTCAAGAGAAGTCTAGCTCATTGGATCGTGTTTGGACCAAGTCAAGAAGGAGGAGAAGACTTCAAGTGAAGACTTCAAGTTCAAGACTTATATCTAGGTTTATTTTTATAAGATTTTATTTTTAGATAAAATGTAAAGGATAGAATAGTTGGTGGATTGCTCAAGTTATCTTACACACACACACACTCTTGATTTATCATAAAAGAATTTTTAGTTTGAAAAAAATACAAAAGAATTTTCATTTTGAAAAAATACCGGTTTGATTTTTGGAATTCTAAGTATATATGTTTTAACCAAAATCATGTTTAGTGCTTAATGTCAAAAACATAGATATTTCACCATATATGTGTAGTGGATCATATCCATACACTCTATGCTTTAAAAGTGTTTAAAATATCATGTTTTTGTATTTGGAGAAGTTTTGAAAAAACCAATTTTGGAAAAATACAGTTTTGTTTTTAGCCAAAATTTCTTAGTTACAAAAATAGTTCAAATTATTTGTAACATGTCTTAATTTTGTTCAAGCATGTTTGATTATCAATGTATAATGTTAAAACTATTTTTGTAGATTTTTCGTAATTTTATGGGATTTTATTTTAGCCAAAAAGACAACCTTTTAAATCCCTAATTTGACCTGACCTGGCTTCTGTCGGTCGACCGGACCGGTTGACCGAGCTTGAAGTCGGTCGATCGAGTCGGTCGACCGACGTGCGCAGAACTTGCACGCCAGCTTGGCTGCAGGGCCGGTCGACCGCCAGAGAGCTCTGCTCTCTGGAAAGCCCCAGTCGACCGGGCCGGTCGACCGGACAGAGAGCCTGCTCTCTGTATCCAGGCCTCGGTCGACCGACTCGGTCGACGGATGGCACAACGGTCAGAAATCTGACCGTTGGCCGGTCAACCGGGCGGTCGACTGACAGGTCAATCTGGCTCCCAACGGCTAGTTTTTCTAGCCTTATAAATTGGGGCTTTTAGGGGCTGTTTTAGCTAAGAATTTTGGAGAGTTTTAAAGATAGTTTTTCCTACTCCATTAAGAGTTTTTCTCCACTCATTTGAGAGCAAATATTTTCAATCAAAAGGGGAATTTATCAAGAGTGTTTCAAAGTGATTTTCTTGAGTTTTCCTCCACCATTTCAATCCTTATTTTCTCACACAACACTTGAGCTATCCATTGCTATATCTACATATAGGAATCTTTGTTGTGAGAGGATTTTAGGTGATCAAAGTGTTGTGATCACCAAAGTTCCATCTTTGTACTTTGAGGAGGCAGACTTGCGGGTTCGCGACGTTTCGAGTTTGTGTGTGAACTCTTTATTTGAGGTGTGGCCTCGGCAAGCTAGTGGGCTTGCAGTGTGTACGGGACTAGAGAGTCCAAGGAGTTCAAGTGTGAACTCGCCTTGTAGGTGTTGCGGCACCGAGTGATCCGGTGGGATCGATTTTAGTGAAAATCCTTCATAGTGTTGAAGGCGGGGATGTAGAGCAAGTGTGCTCGAACCTCGAAACAAATCTCCCGTATTTGCGATTGCTCACTCTCTATCTCTTACTTGTTTACATCTTACATGCTTATATTGCTTTCATCTTTATATGCTTGATATATATTGTGAGCTTAATTGTTATATGCTTGGGGATTGTTTGCTAACACTTGTATTCAACCAAGAAAGCCAACGCGGCACCACAACTCTTATTTAGAGGAATCTTGAGGAGTTAGTCCAGAGTCCTTCACGGGGAATCCGGCTACACTCTTGTGTTATACGTGGTGTTTTAGTTTAATAAGTTTTTTAATTCCGTATTTTTGACCTTTAGATTAGTTCATCACCTATTCACCCCCCTCTAGGTGATTTACAATTATAATAATCAATGTTATTCCTGAATCAACGACTTAAATCAATCTCTAGGTTAATACTGCCTTGGACCTGCACCTGAGTTCTACTCCAAGCTTCTAAGCTTAAGCTCTGATACCAACTATAACGGTCACAGGTTAAATTACCTCAATATCCATAATCATCAACCTCAATATTTATATAAATTAATTTTGGCTAACATTAGCCTACTTATTAATCTCATTTTTATCATATACTTCATCCCAAGGTCCATCAAATAAACATATACATAAGAGTGCTTCCCTGATATAATATTCTAATACAAAACCATTTATGAGATCCACTCAGTATATAATCTGTGATCATCCATATTTATCTCCATTAATTAAAGTGTATCACTATTTACTACTACTAGCTCTAACTCACAGTTATTAATAACATCAGAGTTTACAAAAAGAATCACATTCTACAATAAATACATACGTCATCGCAGGAGAACATCCATACAGCTCTAAGTTGGATTTTCGCCTTGCTGTGACCTGAAAACATCAATCTGTGGTGGGGTGAGCTCAACAGCTCAGTGAGTGAAATCAGTCAAAATAGAGTTTATATTATAATACCATTGTAATTCAAGTATGATGCATTTGAACAATATCTAGAATCAGTTTCAATACTTTCTTACTTATGGTGGATAACGCAACTTAATGAATCATAAATTCTTTCTATTATCTGATACTTTCTATATGTATTCTTCTTGGTACACATGACCAATTTCATTAACATACAATATCAAGAATTATACAATACTTGACCTATTCATCAATCCACTCATGATAGTATCCAATTATAACTGTGTTTTCATACATGAGGAAGTACGAGACTCTCACATTCATATACTGGATGTCACAACAATCTATTTACCAGATGTCATAAACAACTACATGCATACACTAGGTGCCATACATATTAACATTCTTAACTCGGATATCATAAATAATTATATGCATATACTAGGTGCCATACCTATTAACAATCCATAATTCGGATATCATAAATAATTATATCCATATACTAGGTGTCATACATATTAACATCCATAATTCGGATACATAAACAATCATATCCATATACTAGGTGCCATACCTATTAACATTCATAATTCAGATATCATAAACAATCATATCCATATACTAGGTGCCATACCTATTAACATCTATAATTCGGATATCATAAACAATCATATCCATATACCGGGTATCATAATTAGCCACACCCATGTAACGGATGACATAAATAACCGCATCCATAAACCGGATGACATAAAAAACTACATCCATATACTGGATGACATAACTAACCACATCCATATACTGGATGTCACAAACATACATTCAGACATACTTCAATAAAATAATATCAATACTCCCTTCGATCACCTCCAGTTCAACCCGGTCCCTTCCTTCGATACAATAAATAACAACAATACTCCCCTTTGATCACCTCTGGTTCAACCCGGTCCCTTCCTCCGGTACAATAAATAATAACAATACTCCCCTTCGATCACCTCCGGTTCAACCCGGTCCCTTCCTCCAATATAATAAATGATATCATATACATACTTATGCACATTTCTTATCATATTTAAGAGGTACCAAATACACACATAATGCATACAACTTAATGATCTCAATATTTTACCGTTAAGTTCTGATTCATATTATCAATATTCGTTTTTTCTAATTATAATACTTATTCACGTTTTATCATTTAGCTAACCTCCAGGATCCATTATCAATTGCCTATTTTATCGTCAAACAGGATGTCTATTGGTTATAACTTATTTGAATCGAAAATTTCTCATCCCTTCTAATACAAGTAATGGTTACACAACAATTCTGATATCACGTGAATTATTAACACTTTCAATATTATAATTATCTTTTATTTCAATTAAAGACTGATTATAATACTTTTATTTGGTACGGCCCAAGGTTAACCCCAGATTCTACCATTACTGATTATATAGTTAATGTTTCACAGTTTTCTTTATTTCTGTTAATTACTAGCCAAATCATCCTCTGCATTCACATATGAATTCAATCGCATAACATATGCATACATACTTATACACATATCACTTACTAACACTAGATTTCTAATCACATTGACACGACGCTCAATCTTTCGTCCGTATCACAACTTTCAATTATTTAGGTAATTATCTAACTCTTACCAATTAGATATAATCATGTCACTATAAAGATGTGACTTTCAAGTCTAATAGAGGGTTCTGATGTTCTGATAAATCAATTACTAGGATACCTGAAAGTCTCCGATGCATAAAGTAGACGTACCACAATACTAGTTCAATACTATCAGTATTTATTTTGTTGAAATCTAATTATCCATCTCTAATCAATATACTTCATATTAAGTTGTCAGATTTACTCAATACTGACTCTAACTGGTTTTTACCAGTTTAATTACTCACTTGATACTTGTATACTATTATCGGTCACCCATTATCTGACTTTGATCAGATTTGATCTTATTCAGTAGTTTTTCATTATTAATCATTGATCGCTAAAAAGTACAGTATCTACTTACGAGTTCTAGTCCAAAGGTATTATTTTTTCACATCTCTTCAGGTTTGATGAATCTTAGTTATTTATCTAATCAATTATTTTCAGTTGCTACCGATTAACAACTAAATGATATATATAAATATGTAAGCCATCCGATGACTTTTGATGCCGCAAGTGTGCAAGTTGATACACAAAATTACGTTATGAATATATATATATATATATATCATGAAGCACAACAATTACGAAAACAATATCCACAAGATCAATACTCAATATACTACATAATATTTTAGTATCCTGTGTACTTAGCTTAACAATAAGCTTTTAATATTCAATTATTTGTCAAGTATGTCCGGTAGTGCTAGGAATTATCTCCAGTTGCTCTAATTCAGTTCATTATCAATTACTTTAATCAGTTCTATCATTATCGGTTCACGTTCACAATTTCTAATTCACCAAAATATCCCAATTCCATTCGAGTTACTAATATTAACAAAACTTTCAACATTTTAATCAACATGGTATTTCTATTATGCTGCATCAATTACATGTGTAACACCCCGTTCCTGGAATACGTACTTAGATACGTATTTTAATTTTTCTATCATATTTATTTGATTTAAATTTGTTTGTGTTTTATGATTATTAGTATGATTGTTTTGTATTGGATCCGGATTCATGGACTCCGAGTCAGCCCTAATCTGCACCGGGAGCCCGATCCTAGTTTATTGCTTAAATTGACATTTCTGGTAATCCGATTTGACTGATTTTAGTTTCAAATATCGTTTTATAATATTTTAAATTTTTCATGATTTTCTGAAAATTTTTAGAATTTTTCTGCAAAATCTCTTAAACCGGTGTCGGTCGGCATCGCTCACTAATTCCCAGATTTTTAGTTTTTAAATGGGATCAAATTTTTAAAAACAGCTTTCACATTACTTCTTAGAATTTCATTTTCTATCTAAAAATATTTTTTTGAGATTTTTCAGAATTTATTGAAAATCTACCGGTTTTGGTGTCGACCAGTACCGCCGGAAGATTTCAGATTTTTTAGTTTAAAATTTATATTAAATTTCTTGAATCCAATTTCACCAGAAATCTTAAAATATTATTTTCTATTTTTGAGAATTTTTCGGAGCGATTCTGAAACAGTCAATTTTTACCTTATTTTAATAATATTATTCTTTCCTCCTCTTTCTCCATTTCTTTTTCCTTTCCTCCCCAAAGTCAACCCTGATACAGCCCATTCCCCATCACATCACCTACCAAGTCATATCCCCATCTCATCAAATTCCCTTTTAAATAAACTATCCTCCTTCTTTTCAAATCAATCCCTTTTCTTTTCTTCTTCTTTTCTTTTTCTTCTTCTTCTTTTTCTTTTTCTTCTTCTTTTCTCTTTTCCCTAGAGCCCAACACCACCCCCTTCCTCTGGCGCCCCGGAGGGGGGAGTGACCGCCGCCAGCACGCCGCCGGCGGCTGGGCGCGGCCAGGGGGCCTCCTGGCCCCCTGTGCGTAGGCGGAGGAGGGAGCGAAGCCCCCTCCCTCTCTCTCTCTCCCCCTCTCTCTTTTTCCCTCTCTCTCTTTCTCCCTTTCACTCAGTTGGCCATGCCGGCGGCCACTGGCCGGAGAGGGGGAAAATTTCCCCCTCTCCCTTCTCTCTCTTAGATTCCTCTCCCCCTCTCTTTCTTCTCTCTCTCACTCTCTTCCCCCCTCTTTTGGGGAGGCCGGCGGCCACCCCAGCCTGCGCCGGCCGTCGTGGCCGGCGCAGTGCCCTGCGCCTCCCTAGCCGCAGCCAGGGGGTGGCAGAGCCAGCCCAGGCCATCCGCCTGGGCTGGGCGTAGGCAAGGGGGCGGCAACCCCCTATTCTCTCTCCTCCCCCTTTTGTCTCTCTCTCTCTCTCTCCCCCCTTCTCTGTTTAACGCCGCCGGCGGCCAGGGCCGCCGCCAGCCGGCTTCCTGGTCGGCAGAGGACCGGCCAGGCCTCCCTAGGCCCCGTGGGCCCACGGGGCCGTGATCAGAGGCTGCGTGAGCAACCCCAATTCTCTCTCTCCTCTCATCTCTCTCTATCCTATTCCTCTTTCCCTCTCTCTACTCTCTCCCTCTCCTATTCTCTCTCTAAAACCCCTCTCTCTAGACTTTCTCTCTCTAAAAACTCTCTTTCTCTCTAGACTTTCTCTCTAGAAATCACTCTCTCTAGACTTTCTCTCTCTACCTTCTCTCTCTAGAAATCCCTCTTTCTTTCTGTAGATTTTCTCTCTCTAGAAACCCCTCTTTCTTTCTGTAGATTTTCTCTCTCTAGAAACCCCTCTTTCTCTCTCTAAAACTCTCTTTCTCTCTCCCCTTTCTTATTCTCTCAAATACATATTTATATATATTATTATATTATTATATATATTAATTTGGATTGTTGGCTTGATCGTGGTGTTCGTAAATTTCCCAGATATTACTCGGTATTGCGTCTCGGTATTGAGGGAGTACAGTTTCTTTTGAACATGCATCTATTTTATCATTATGCGAGTACGTTTTCTGTATTGCTATATGCTTCACTATTACCGATATATGCCTGGTCATTGCTACTGTAACTTTTACTACATGACACACCACTGCTATATTTGACACGTGATATAGGACACCGGTACTTACCATGCTATATTTGTCATATGATACCTGACACCGGTATTTGCCATGCTATACTTGACACATGATATATAACACCGGTACTTGCCATGCTATACCGGACCCTGATATATGACACCGGTATTTGACATGTTATACTTGCCACCTGATATATGACACTGGTGCTTACCATGCTATATATGACACTTGATACCGGATACCGTACTTACCATGCTATACTTGACACATGATACCTGACACCGGTATTTACCATGCTATATTTGACACATGATACCTGACATCGGTACTTGCCATGCTATACATGTTATTTGATATCTGATACCGGTACTTGCCATGCTATACTTATTATATGATACCGGACACCGGTACTTACCATGCTATATTTGACTTATGATACTGGACACCGGTACTTACCATGCTATACTTGACCTATGATACCTGACACCGGTACTTACCATGCCATACCTAACCCTGATATATGACAATGGTACTTGCCATGCTATACTTGACACATGATATATAACACCTGTTGGCCCAAAGGCCTATCACCCTAGTTTTGATGATGATCAACTCATGAAGTTATGTTTACTAATGATCTTGTGTTTAATTAGTGACAGATTCATTATCAAGATCTTAGTAGGTGCATAGCTTAACAAAGGATAAAATGTCAAGATTTGGAGCTAGCACGATGTGATCCAAGGAGCTTTTGGATCAAGCTTGGACCAAGTCAAGATGATGAGAAGACTTCAGGGGAGGACTTCAAGATCAAGACTTGTGTCTAGGTATAAGATTTTGTTTTTGTTTTAGATAAAATGTTAAGGATAGAGTAGTTGGTGGATTGCTCAAGTATACCATGCACACACACTCTTGTTTTTACAAAAGATTTTCTAGTTTAAGAAAATACATGTTTGGATTTTGGTTTTCATGTTTACATATCTTTTAACCAAAATCAAGTTTAGAGCTTAATGTCAAAAACTTAGATATTTCATCTTATTTGTGTAGTGGATCATATCCATACACACTATGCTTTAATGAGTTCAAAATATCTAGTTTTTATTTGAAGATGTTTTGAAAAAAACATGTTTTGGAAAATACAGTTTTTATCATGAGCCAAATATTTCCAAGTTACAAAAATAGTCCAATCTTTTATGACATGTCTTGATTTTGTGCAAGCATATTTGTATATCAAAGTATATTGGTTAAACTATTTTTGTAGATTTTTAAGTATTTTATGGGATTTTATTTGAGCCAAAAAGACTAACTTTTTATTCCCAGAAAACTGTTTCAGGCTTCGGATAAGTCGACTTACTACCTTTATAGTCGACTAATCCTGGAGTCGGCCGACTGGACCGGTCGACCGACGTGCATAGATGTGCACGCCTTTGTGCACTGGAGGACGGCCGACCGTACGGGTCGATCGCTCCAGAGAGCTCTGCTCTCTGGAAAGTTCGGCCGACCGTACGGGTCGACCGACAGAGAGTTCGACTCTCTGCTCCAGTGGCTCGGTCGACCCGGGCGGTCCACCGTGGCTCCAACGGTCAGATTTCTGATCGATGGCGGTCGACCGACCCGGTCGACCGGCAGCTCTGACAGAGCCCCAACGGCTAGTTTTCCAGACTCTATATAAAGGGTCATTTGGAGGCTGTTTTCGATAAGATTTGGAGAAGTTTTTAGAGCCAGTTTTTTCCACTCTTTTCAGAAGTTTTTCTCCACAAAATAGAGAGCAAATATTTCCTATCTAAAGGAAAGTTTTATCAAGAGTGTTAAAAGAGATTTTTTTGAGTTTTCCTCCACCACTCTCATCCTTATTTTTCTCACACCACACTTGAGCTATCCATTGATTATTCATCCTATAGGTGTGTTGTAGTGAGATTGTTTTTAGGTGATCAAAGTGTTGTGATCACCAAAGACTTCATTTGTTACTTTGAGGAGGCGGACGTGTGTGTCCGCCTTGTTTCGAGTTCGGGTGCGAACTCCGTGTTTGAGGTGCAGCCTCGGCGAGCCGGTAGGCTTGCGTGTGTACGGGACTAGGGAGTCCGAGGGCTTGTAGGTGTTGCGGCACCGAGGAGAGATCCATTGGGATCTTGCATAGTGGAAATCCTTCGTGTGTCGAAGGCGGGGATGTAGAGCAAGTGTGCTCGAACCTCGAAACAAACCCTTTGTGTTTGTGATTGCTCTCTCTCTCTCTCTCTCTCTCTCTCCCTCTCTCTCTTTGTCTCTTATTATATCTTGCATGTGTTTATTGTTCATCTTTATATGCTAGATATACATTGTGTGCTTTATTGATATACTTGCTTGGGATTGTTTGCTAACACTTGTATTCAACCAAGAGAGCCAACACGGCACCTCAACCCATTCAAGGGGAATTTAGAGGAGTTTGTCCAGAGCCCTTCACGGGGAATTCGGCAGCACTCTTTGGTTATACGTGGTGTTTAGTGTAATTTGTTTAGGTCATAATTGCTTTTAGCTTCTGCATTATTTGACATTAAGTGACCATTAGATTAGCCATCACCTATTCACCCCCCCTCTAGGTGAACCTTCAATTGGTATCAGAGCTTGGTACTCTGATTTGGGTCTAACAACCTAGAGTTAAAGATCCTCATTTTTAGGCTAATCACAATATTTTTGTACACACACCATGGACTTCATGTCACCACCCATGTTTGACATTCTTAACATCCATATATGGAAGGTGAAGATGTCCTTGTACCTCAAAGCCCTAGGCATTCATGTTTATCTTGCCACTACTAATAATGCATATTGTTTAGATGGTAAGAATTTTGAGGCTAATGTAAAAGCTCTTAATGCTTTAAAGTCTACCCTAGATGATGTTTATTTATCTAGAGTTTCTAACTTTGATTCGGCTTTTGTAGTTTGGAATATCCTCATCCTCATCGGTGAAAAAGATCAATACTATGCGGGGAGCGATTCGAACGTTGGAAGCAACACCTCCAACTTGTGCTATATGGTCCAAGGGGATAACGCCCTCGAGGTAACTTCCGAATCCGAGGATGAGGATAATAACATGTCATATGAAGAGCTTTCTACATTTTGTCAATTATTGCTTGAAAAATATGACATGACTAAGAAAGATAATAAAAATTTGAAAAAGAAACTTGATTGCATGCATGTAGAACATGATACATTTAGAAGTAACATTGCATGTTTAGAAAAAGAAAATAATGTTTTAAAAAATGAGAATATTTCCCTTATGTCTAAATTAAATGATCTTTGTGAAGGGAACACGATTTTGAAAGATAAAATTATTTTAGTGGAAACTCAAAAGGAAATTGTTTTTCAAGAAAACAACTCTTTGAAAAAGAAAATTTTTGAAAAAGAAAAGGAAAAAGAAAAAGTTTTTAAAAGAAGAAAAATGACTCTTTATCTCACATGTCTTTACATGCCACCATTGATGATAGTGAGATTAAGAATTTGAAAAATAAAATGGATTGTTTGAGTTCAACTTTGAACTCTTGTGCATTTAACCATACTAGATTGGAATTCTTGTTTCAAAAGAAACAAGTTCCCCATATTCTTGCACACTCACATCATGCATTTGCTTATGTTGCACAACACGATCACAAACATTCACATAAGCATCCTAAGGTGTACAAGTGTACACATTGTGGCCGCAAAGGCCATCTAGCAAAATTTTATTTTGATAAGTTGCATGTTTCAAATTTTGCTAATCATAAAAATATTTGGGTGCCTTACAAAGCTAACTCCCAAGGACCCAAGAAAAAATGGGTACCAAAACCCTCACCCTATGTTTTTGATGTAGGTGAGGGATCTCTCAAGACGTGAGAGATTTGGTGCCTTGATGGTGGATGCACTTGGATTTGATGGACACATATATAGATGCATCGCTATCAAGGAGTTTTGGTGGGTCAACCACCATGTTTGGAGCTTTGGAGTTGGTAACAATCTCTAAACTCCTATTTTATTTATTTACATGCTTATTCATTTGATATCATATAGCATGTTCATGTTTTATGTATCTTTGTGCTTCATGTGGTAATAACATGCTTAGATGTAGTTTTTATCAAAACTTGTATTATACATGTACAAATAGTGAGTTACACGTGACTTACATATGTTTGCACTTCATGCTCATTTGTACCCACTATATGCACATGTATAGGCTAGTTTTAATGATTCTCATTTATACATGCTTTGCCAATTTTTATGCTTTATTTCATGTATATGTATTTTTAATTCAAATTAATAAATATACATGTATACCCGTGAGCCTCTTGCCTTCATGCAAACTTATTAATAG
Source organism: Agave tequilana (assembly GCA_038442645.1). Taxonomy (NCBI): domain Eukaryota; kingdom Viridiplantae; phylum Streptophyta; class Magnoliopsida; order Asparagales; family Asparagaceae; genus Agave; species Agave tequilana. Next base: position 24,430 of record JAVJIF010028473.1, on the reverse strand, counting down.
ACTCTTTTATGTTTGGGATATGTATGTGTATTGTTAGAATTGGATAAATCATACATATGCCTAGAAGTGTATTTTTTTAAAAAAAATAAATTTTCATAAAATGTTATTCTTTTTTTTTTGAACTACAATGACCATTTTCATGAAAATGCTACTTACATGACTTTTGAACACTCACACTTTATTTATTTTGTCATGACTTTGATTCATGAACATTTTTATGAGTTTAATCGATCTTGAGTGTAAAACTTTGTGTATTTAGTCTTGATTCATGAAAATATATGATTTGATGATTTTGAAGGATCTTTAACTAGTTTTCAAAAATTATTTTAACTAGTTATTGTTCCTCATTTGGTAGTGATTTTCAATGCTAAAATATTTTCAAATCTACTTTTGAAAACCCCTACCATCAATGGGAGGATGGATGGGCGATTATGCCTTGTATGCTTTATTGAAAATCTTCTATCTTGAGCATATGAAGGGTGGTAGGTTATGAGATATACACTTGATCTTATTGTTATGTCAATTGGTATCATTGGATCTTTTCAATTGGTATCTAACTTGATAATTTTTGTATATACTCATATTTTGTTTTCTTATATATGTATGTATCAATGTCAATTGGTATACTCATTTCATACATATATATGAGTTTCATGTGCTTAACTTTCAATTGGTTCACTTTTTTAAAAGCACAAAGTTTATGATGAAAAATAAAATTTTTGATCATTATGTTTGCTATTGGTATCAATATGTTTCAACTTCATATTTGTTAAATTTCAATTGGTATCAATATGTTTTACAATAATGATTATTTTCGATTTGGTATCTTAAAAATTTGATTGTTTTACAAGAGCTCTGATACCTTTAAAAAAATTTTTAAAGAAAAATTAAAATGTTTTGATATGTATTTCTTATATGCAAGGAGAGCTTAACATCTCTTCTACATATAGATTCATGTTGAGTATATTATAAATTGAGGGGCTTGACAACTCTTCTTTATATGATATACGTGTGTAGGGGGAGCTTCACATCTCCTCTTATGCATTACATAATATGCGTTATGTGAATTAGGGCTTGTCATCCCTCTTTCATGTAATGTATATGTGTAGGGAAGCTAACTTAGCGTCTTCCTCTTCATGAATGTATATCGCATATAAATCTTTATTGATTGATTTATATTACCCCTTCTTGATCTCTTTGTTTTTGACAAAAAGGGGGAGAAAATTTTGTTTGATTTGATTTAACTTTGAACCCCTTTGTTGATGATTGACAAAAAGGGGAAGAAAGATTTTGAGTTTATATGCATGTTTTCATTGCTTAAGGGGGAGAAGTATTTGTCTTCCTTGTTATTTATGCATATATGTTTTGTTTTGCAAATAGGAGAAAAAGAATTTGATATGTTTTATCTCCATACATTTGCATACATATTTATGAGCTTCATTGTCATATATTATTATTTATGTCTATGCATGAGTTAAGGGGGAGCTTCCTTGAAGCTTTACTTTAATCCATGCATATATAACTTCATGAGTTTTGTCATCATCAAAAAGGGGGAGATTGTTGGCACAAAGCCCTATCACCCTAGTTTTGATGATGATCAACTCATGAAGTTATGTTTACTAATGATCTTGTGTTTAATTAGTGACAGATTCATTATCAAGATCTTAGTAGGTGCATAGCTCAACAAAGGATAAAATGTCAAGATTTGAAGCTAGCACGGTGTGATCCAAGGAGCTTTTGGATCAAGCTTGGACCAAGTCAAGATGATGAGAAGACTTCAAGGGAAGACTTCAAGATCAAGACTTGTGTCTAGGTATAAGATTTTTTTTGTTTTAGATAAAATGTAAAGGATAGAGTAGTTGGTGGATTGCTCAAGTATACCATGCACACACACTCTTGTTTTTACAAAAGATTTTCTAGTTTAAGAAAATACATGTTTGGATTTTGGTTTTCATGTTTACATATCTTTTACCAAAATCAAGTTTAGAGCTTAATGTCAAAAACTTAGATATTTCATCTTATTTGTGTAGTGGATCATATCCATACACACTATGCTTTAATGAGTTCAAAATATCTAGTTTTTATTTGAAGATGTTTTGGAAAAACATGTTTTGGAAAATACAGTTTTTATCATGAGCCAAATATTTTCAAGTTACAAAAATAGTCCAATCTTTTATGACATGCCTTGATTTTGTGCAAGCATGTTTGTATATCAAAGTATATTGGTTAAACTATTTTTGTAGATTTTTAAGTATTTTATGGGATTTTATTTGAGCCAAAAAGACTAACTTTTTAATCTCAGAAAACTGTTTCAGGCTTCGGATAAGTCGACTTACTACCTTTATAGTCGACTAATCCTGGAGTCGGCCGACCGGACCGGTCGACCGATGTGCACGCCTTTGTGCACTGGAGGACGGCCGACCGTACGGGTCGACCGCTCCAGAGAGCTCTGCTCTCTGGAAAGTTCGGCCGACCGTACGGGTCGACCGACAGAGAGTTCGACTCTCTGCTCCAGTGGCTCGGTCGACCCGGGCGGTCGACCGTGGCTCCAACGGTCAGATTTCTGACCGTTGGCGGTCGACCGACCCGGTCGACCGGCAGCTCTGACAGAGCCCCAACGGCTAGTTTTTCAGACTCTATATAAAGGGTCATTTGGGGGCTGTTTTTGATAAGATTTGGAGAAGTTTTTAGAGCCAGTTTTCTCCACTCTTTTCAGAAGTTTTTCTCCACAAAATAGAGAGAAAATATTTCCTATCTAAAGGAAAGTTTTATCAAGTGTTAAATGAGATTTTTTTTTGAGTTTTCCTCTACCACTCTCATCCTTGATTTTCTCACACCACACTTGAGCTATCCATTGATTATTCATCTTATAGGTGTGTTGTAGTGAGATTGTTTTTAGGTGATCAAAGTGTTGTGATCACCAAAAACTTCATTTGTTACTTAGAGGAGGCGGACGTGTGTGTCCGCGTTGTTTCGAGTTCGGGTGCGAACTCCGTGTTTGAGGTGCGGCCTCGGCGAGTCGGTAGGCTTGCGTGTGTACGGGACTAGGGAATCCGAGGGCTTGTAGGTGTTGCAGCACCGAGGAGAGATCCATTGGGATCTTGCATAGTGGAAATCCTTCGTATGTCGAAGGCGGGGATGTAGAGCAAGTGTGCTCGAACCTCGAAACAAACCCTTTGTGTTTGCGATTGCTCTCTCTCTCTGTCTCTTATTATATCTTGCATGTGTTTATTGTTCATCTTTATATGCTAGATATACATTGTGTGCTTTATTGATATACTTGCTTGGGATTGTTTGCTAACACTTGTATTCAACCAAGAGAGCCAACGCGGCACCTCAACCCATTCAAGGGGAATCTAGAGGAGTTTGTCCAGAGCCCTTCACGGGGAATTCGGCAACACTCTTTGGTTATACATGGTGTTTAGTGTAATAATTTGTTTAGGTCATAATAGCTTTTAACTTCTGCATTATTTGGCATTAAGTGACCATTAGATTAGCCATCACCTATTCACCCCCCTCTAGGTGAACCTTCAACACCGATACTTGACATGTTATACTTGACACCTGATACCTGAGACCTGTATTACCTGGTATATGCATGATTATTATATTATTACCAGACATCTGGTACTCCTGTATCTCCTGTACTCTTATATCTCCTGTACTCTTGTACTCATGTATCTCCTGTACTCATACTCTTGTTAATAGCACAGTCATTCCGGCGTCCGGCAGAGCATGCCTGGTGTCGGGATGACGAGGATGTATCCCACAATCGTGCTAGCGTCCGACGGTTCCTGAATGGAACTAAGTGCCATATGGAGCAAAGTGCCACATCACACACGTCGTGGGGGCCACCTCTTGAATATGTGGGGGCCACCTCTAGAATCCATTCCCCACACAGAGTAAAGTGCCACACCACACACGTGGTTGGGGCCACCTCTTGAATATGTGGGGGCCACCTCTTGAATTTGTGGGGCTACCTCCTGTATCAACCCTCAGAGAAAAGTGCCACATGGAGCAAAGTGCCACACCACACACGTGGTGGAGGCCACCTCTTGAATCTGTGGGGGCCACCTCTTGAATCTATAGGGCTACTTTCTCCCTCCTGCCTGTACCGCCTGGTGTTAGTGTGATAAGCATCCTCAGTGCCATTAACACACACACGCACATACCTGTACAATGATAACTCCTGGATCATGTGTTATTTGGTCTCTCCCCTATTCGAATAATGGTACCCGCGTATCGGAGTTTGGATGAGTTCTACTGGAAGTGCGGGCTCCAGCGTGAACTGTCGGTGTTGTGGGACGCCGGTGGGAAAGGGACGAGAATAGCATAAGAACATAAGAAACAGTAATAATGTTAAGAACGTGTGATATTTAGTCTCTCCTTTGTTCGGGTCCTGGTACTCACATATCAGACCCGAGTAAGTCCTACAGAGTGCAAACTCTAGTATGGACTATCGGTGATGTGAGGCGCTGGTAAGGAGGCGATTAAAATATCAAACTATACTGATTATTATTATTGGATTAATTAAAATGCAACACCTTTATATTCTCCAGTTACAGTATTATGCTCTGAGTTGACACCCTATTTTATAACACATGACCTCTGTGATACCCTGATTACTCCAGACACACTCTAGTTCTATTACCCTGAGGGCAACTCAAGTTGTATGAACTCAAATGATGTGATATCGGATATGTGGTATATAGATAAGGGTTTCTTTGTTTGGATTATCGCCTTGACGTATCATCCCGTGAATCCATAATCTGAGCTTATACAACTAGTTTTGTCCATACTTATATTTACTGAGTGTTTAGTGTATTTATCACACGTTGCCGTATTTTGTCGCATGATTATGTGTACCTATGCTCTCTATACCGTTTTCCATGCATGTTTTCCGATCCAGACTTATTGATATACTTGTATTTACTTGACCTCAGATTTTCTGTCATTTTCCTTATATTACTTGTCATTTCCTGTACCTGCATCCCTGGACCACATTACTTGATCATGTACACGTGTGCCTGTTATGCACGCCATTTGGCTTTATCACATGTACTCGTTGGGTTGCTAACAACCCTGGATTCTCATGTCCAGATCCTGGAGTCTAGACCGTAGCCTTGCTGTACTTGACCAGAGTGGCGCAGCGGGAGCGTGGATTAGCAGTTGCCTGTCCGGACCTTCTTTCTTCCCGCCTCCTCATGATCGGCTCGCGAGATTTTTATTTTACCACTCGTGAGTACTTTCCCGTATTTCGTATTGTGCATCCTGCTTTTGTGCTTCTTAGTGATCATATATTCTTGAGATATTATATCATGCCTTGTGATAACTGTGTACTGGTGTTATTATTGCTGGATTGTATGTTATCACTGTGCTTCCGTACTCTGATTCCTGCCTGTACTGATGCTTAGCGTATACACGTGAGGGTATTTCAGTCCTGCGTATATACGTCGCAATAACGTCTCCGTACCCGCCGGATCAGGATGTTACATGGTGGTATCAGAGCCTAGGCTCTAACATCCTCAGTACAACCAGTCGGCAAATTGATGGTAAAAGAAATTTGCAACTGGAATGCATGAGTCGTGGTTATACAATCCAACTATAAGTACAAAGTTATCTATTCCCTCTTAATCGTCCTTTCCTTAATTCTTGGAATCTCTTCCATCCTTTTCCATTTCCAGTTCCTGTCATTCTTATACAAACTCAAGATCTGGATAGATTGGTAGAGTAGTAGCAAGATAGATGTGGTTCGTTATCATTATATTCTGGTATTCTTTGACTCTGGTGTATCGCCTTGTCCAATATTGGATAGTTTTCAGCCTCGCATTCTATTCTGGTACTTGTGGATACATCACGGGAAATCAGCACAGCAAGTGGGGTAGTCATCACTTATATAATCAGACAGACCGTATCATTACATGAGGAACATCGGTATGAAACAGTATTTTAGATTTAGGGCTTCTGCCAGACAGAGTTATGGAGACAACATTCGGAACTCGTTTTGATTATTGTGATTCTTGATCGTGTTCTCAGAGCCACCAACTTCTGGCAGTTTTTTTTTGGTGGACTGTAGACCCCGCTAGCCTCGCCGAGCGAGGGTCGTGTTTTAGTCACCCGTGGACCTAATCGGGTGTGGGCTTCGTTGCGCCCTGATGCTTAGCATTTAGCGTTGTGTTACGTGCTGGCTTCGCTGCCGGAGCTTCGCCAAGTGCGAGCCTCGCAGAGCGTTAGCCCCGTTGCACCCTAATGCTTAACGCCTGAGATGTGTTATGCGATGGCCTCACCTAGACTTGGCTTCGTCCGTGGCTAGTTCCTTCAGTGCTTAGCACTCTAGGCCGTTCCTCGAATTTCTTTGCCTAGCATGTTTTCATGGATTCGACGTACAGGATTTTCTCGTTGTAACTAAGCTATTGCCATGATCCTTATGAACAATCCACTTGACCAATCTTGTAGGGCCCAGATATCTTCTACATGTTTCATCTATGGCCGGGTTATCATTCAGATGTCAGTCTTCAGAATCCTCCATGGTTATTCTATATTCTTGGCTATGTCCTTCGGAGATTGCAATGCCCAGTATTAAAAAAAATCCTTGATTATCGGTCTTCTTTATTTATGCCCAGTATTATCGGGTTTTCTGTATCTTCGGTATTCTAGTTTATTCCCAAGGAAGTAGTATGTATGGAGCATCGGTAATTCTACTACAGACTCTTTATCAAGGACAACTTCATGCCATGCAGGGTTTTATATTATATTATGGATTTCTAGAGATTTTATATTATGGATTTCAGCACTATAGATTTCTATGGTTCATCAGCTTTGGTTCGCAGTATTATTGAATAACTCACCAAGTCAGCTTACTTAATATTGTTCAGATGGGCCAGTCTTCTGAAGTTCTGGCAGTATTCTTTTATCAGAGACATCAGGTTAGTATTATTATGGTACCGTCAGAAAATATATACGGCAGAAGTGCAGAAACGTCTCAGCTTGAGTTTATTATTCAGTCGATTTGTGGAAATTACCCTCAGTTACTCATATCTTGATTGGTGTAAATCCTCATTCCTATTCCTTCTGTGTTCATCTTCCCCTTATCGAAATTTCGAGGACGAAATTTTTATAAGGTGGATGGAATGTAACACCCCGTTCCTAGAATAAGTACTTAGATACGTATTCTGATTTTTCTATCATATTTATTTGATTTAATTTTGTATTTGTTTGTGTTTTATGATTATTAGTATGATTGTTTTGTATTGGATTCGAATTCGTGGACTTGGAGTCAGCCCTAGTCTGGACCGGGGGCCCGATCCTAGTTTATTGCTCAAATTGACATTTCTGGTAATCCATTTGACCGATTTTAGTTTCAAACATCATTTTCTAATATTTTAAATTTTTCATAATTTTTTGAAATTTTTCAGAATTTTTCTGCAAAATCTCCAAAACCGGTGTTGGTCGGCATCGCTAACTGATTTCCAGATTTTTAGTTTTCAAATAGAATTAAATTTTCAAAAACTGCTTTCACATTACTTCTTAAAATTTCATTTTCTATCTAAAAATATTTTTTTGAGATTTTTCAGAATTTATCAAAAATCCACCGGTTTTGGTGTCGACCGGTACCGCCAGAAGATTCCAAGATTTTTAGTATAAAATTTACATTGAATTTCTTGAATCCAATTTTATCGAGCATCTTAAAATATTATTTTCTATTTTTGAGAATTTTTAGGAGCGATTCTGAAACAGTCAATTTTTACCCTATTTTAATAATATTATTCTTTCCTCCTCTTTCTCCATTTCTTTTCGTTTCCTCCCCAAAGTCAACCCTGACACAGCTCATCCCCCATTACATCACCTGCCAAGTCACATCCTCCATCACATCAAATTCCCTTTTAAATAAACTATCCCCCTTCTTTTCAAATCAATCCCTTTTTCTTTTCTTCTTATTCTCCTTTTTCTTTTTCTTCTTCTTCTTTTTCTTCTTCTTTTTTCTTTTCCCTGGAGCCTGACGCCACCCCCTTCCTCTGGCGCCCCGGTGGGGGGAGGACTGACCGCCGCCGGCACGCCGCCGGTGGCTGGGCGCGGCCAGGGGGCCTCCTGGCCCCCTGTGCGTAGGCGGAGGAGGGGGCGACAGTCCCCTCCCTCTCTTTCTCCCTCTCTCTTTTTCCCTCTCTCTCTTTCTCCCATTCTCTCTATTGGCCACTGGCCGGAGAGGGGGCCAATTTCCCCCTCTCCCTTCTCTCTCTCAGATTCCTCTCCCCCTCTCTTTCTTCTCTCTCTCTCACTCTCCTCCCCCTCTCTTTTGGGGTGGCCGGCGGCCACCCCAGCCTGCGCTGGCCACGGCGGCCCGCGCAGTGCCCTGCGCCTCCCTGGCCTAGCCAGGGGGCGGCAGAGCCAGCCTAGGCCGCCGGCCTGGGCTGGGCGTGGGCAAGGGGGGCGGCAGCCCTCCATTCTCTCTCCTTCCCTTTTTGTCTCTCTCTCTCTCCCCCTTTCTTTGTTGATCGCCGTCGACGGCCAGGGCCGCCGCCGGCCGGCTTCCTGGCTGGCAGAGGATCAGCCAGGCCTCCCTGGGGCCACGGGGCCGTGGGCTCCCTCCATGATCAGGGGCTGTGTGAGCAGGCCCAATTTTCTCTCTCTCTTCTCTCTCTTTCTCCTCTCATCTCTCTCTATCCTGGTTCCTCTTTCCCTCTCTCTACTCTCTCCCTCTTCTATTCTCACTCTCTCTAAAACCCCTCTCTAGACTTTCTCTCTCTAAAACCTCTTTTTCTCTCTCTGAACTTTCTCTCTCTGGATTTTCTCTCTCTAAAAATCACTCTCTCTAGACTTTCTCTCTACCTTCTCTCTCTAGAATCCCTCTTTCTCTCTAGATTTTCTCTCTCTAGAAACCCCTCTTTCTCTCTAGACTTTCTCTCTCTAAACTCTCTTTCTCTCTCTCCTTTCTTATTCTCTCAATATATATTATATATATTATTATATTATTATATATATTTATTTGGATTGTTGGCTTGATCGTGGTGTTCATAAATTTCCCAGATATTACTCGATATTGTGTTCCGGTATTGAGGCGAGTACAGTTTCTTTTGAACATGCATCTATTTTATTATTATGCGAGTACATTTTCTGTATTGCTATATGCTTCACTATTACCGTTATATGCCTGGTCATTGCCACTGTAACTTTTACTACATGATACACCGCTGCTATATTTGACACGTGATATAGGACACTGGTACTTACTGTGCTATATTTGTCATATGATACCTGACACCAGTATTTACTATGCTATACTTGACACATGATATATAACACCGGTACTTGCCATGCTATACCTGACCCTGATATATGACACCGGTATTTGACATGTTATACTTGCCACCTGATATATGACACCGGTGCTTGCTATGCTATAGTTGACACTTGATACCGGACACCGATACTTACCATGCTATACTTGACACATGATACCTGACACCGGTATTTACCATGCTATATTTGACACATGATACCTGACACCGGTACTTGCCATGCTATACATGTTATTTGATATCTGATACCGGTACTTGCCATGCTATACTTATTATATGATACCGGACACCGGTACTTCCCATGCTATATTTGACTTATGATACCGGACACCGGTACTTACCATGCTATACTAGACCTATGATACCTGACACCAGTACTTGCCATGCTATACCTAACCCTGATATATGACACCGGTATTTGCCATGCTATACTTGACACATGATATATAACACTGATACTTGACATGTTATACTTGACACCTGATACCTGAGACCTGTATTACTTGGCATATGCATGATTATTTTATTATTACCAGACATTTGGTACTCTTGTATCTCCTGTACTCCTGTACTTCTGTACTCCTATATCTCCTGTACTCCTGTATCTCCTGTACTCATACTCTTGTTAATAGCACAGTCATTCCGGCGTCCGGCAGAGCATGCCTGGTGTAGGGATGACGAGGATGTATCCCACAATCGTGCTAGCGTCCGATGGTTCCTGAATGGAACTAAGTGCCATACAGAGCAAAGTGTCACATCACACACGTTGTGGGGCCACCTCTTGATTCCGTGGGGGCCACCTCTAGAATCCATTCCCCACACAGAGCAAAGTGTCACATAGAGCAAAGTGCCACACCACACTCGTGGTTGGGGCCACCTCTTGAATCTGTGGGGGCCACCTCTTGAATTTGTGGGGCTGCCTCCTGTATCAACCCTCAGAGAAAAGTGCCACATGGAGCAAAGTGCCACACCACACACGTGGTGGGGGTCACCTCTTGAATATGTGGGGGCCACCTCTTGAATCTGTAGGGCTACTTTCTCCCTCCTGCCTGTACCGCCTGGTGTTAGTGTGATAAGCATCCTCAGTGCCATTAACACACACACGCACATACCTGTACAATGATAACTCCTGGATCATGTGTTATTTGGTCTCTCCCCTATTCGAATAATGGTACCCGCGTATCGGAGTTCGGATGAGTTCTACTGGAAGTGTGGGCTCCAGCGTGAACTGTCGGTGTTGTGGGACGCCGGTGGGAAAGGGACGAGAATAACATAAGAACATAAGAAACAGTAATAATGTTAGGAACGGTGATATTTGGTCTCTCCTTTGTTCGGGTCCTAGTACTCACATATCAGACCCGGTAAGTCCTAAAGAGTGCGAACTCTAGTATGGACTATCGGTAATGTGAGGCGCTGGTCGGGAGGCAATTAAAATATCAAACTATACTGATTATTATTATTGGATCAATTAAAATGCAACACCTTTATATTCTCCAGTTACAGTATTATGCTCTGAGTTGACACCCTATTTTATAACACATGACCTCTGTGATACCCTGATTACTCCAGACACACTCTAGTTCTATTACCCTGAGGGCAACTCAAGTTGTATGAACTCAAATGATGTGATATCGGATATGTGGTATATAGATAAGGGTTTCTTTGTTTGGATTATCGCCTTGACGTATCAGTCCCGTGAATCCATAATGAGCTTATACAACTAGTTTTCCCATACTTATATTTACTGAGTGTTTAGTGTATTTATCACACGTTGCCATATTTTGTCGCATGATTATGTGTACCTATGCTCTCTATACCGTTTTCCATGCATGTTTTCCGATCCAGACTTATTGATATACATGTATTTACTTGACCTCAGATTTTCTGTCATTTTCCTTATATTACTTGTCATTTCCTGTACCTGCATGCGTGGACCACATCACTTGATCATGCACATGTGTGCCTGTTATGCACGCCATTTGACTTTATCATATGTACTCGCTGGGGTTGCTAACAACCCTAGATTCTTATGTCCAGATCCTGAAGTCTGGACCATAGCCTTGTTGTACATGACCAGAGTGGCGCAGCGGGAGCGTGATTAGCAGTTGCCTGTCTGGACCCTCTTTCTTCCTGCCTCCTCATGATCGGCTCGCGAGATTTTCATCTTGCCACTCATAAGTACTTTCCTGTATTTCGTATTGTGCATCCTGCTTTTGTGCTTCTTAGTGATCATATATTTTGAGATATTATATCCCTTGTGATAACTGTGTACTTGTATTATTATTGCTAGATTGTATGTTACCATTGTGCTTCCGTACTCTGATTCCTGCCTGTACTGATGCTTAGCGTATATACGTGAGGGTATTTTCGACCTGCGTATATACGTCGCAGTAACGTCTCTGTACCCGTCGGATCGGGGCGTTACAATATGTATCTCATTTAACGAGTTTTCTTTGTCATGGGTATGTCAAGTTGCTCGAAGATAAAGCTCCAATTTTATTTGCTTAGTTCAATTCTAATATGAACCTCGGATTCCGCTTATACCAGTTTCAATATAACCGATCTATAATTATTCAATTATGGTTGATGTGCCTCAAGTAATCTTTTGTCTTAACTGATTTCTAATTATCTCTTATTAATTAAGAAATCCATGATCTGTAACGATTTTCAGTTGTCACTGTTTAGTCCACTCACCGGGTATACCAGTGTTAAACAACTACCATCCGATTATATTATCCATAACTAGAAGTTTCATAACAGTTTGGATATCACTTGCATATAATATCAATTTTCACTTAACTAACATCATTATTATCTTAATAGTCAATACACATGCAATTACAGTGTTTAAAGAAATCGGAGGTAGGCTTTACCCACGTAACGATTTCCAGGTCAAGTGACTTCATATTCATCACAGACAGATAGATGGTATTAGCTGAAGATTTATACTTAACAATTTCTTGTTGGTCCAAAGGTTACACTCTCCGTTTGTTAGAGTTTTGATGATAACAAAACAAATAAGAGCTATTTGGTACTAATAAGTTTGTGCAAGATAAGTTTTAGGTTTGTACCATATTTGGAGGCCATTGCTTAGCTTTTGCAAGAAATTCTAGGTTCATGGAGCAAAGAAGGCTTATGGCACATCAAGAAAGGAACATAGAAGAGAGGCTCTAGCTAGGCTTTGCATGGCTCAAGACTTCAAGATTGCTCAAAAAGACTTTATTAGATTTTTTTTTATTTTTATAGTTTTTGTTCAATTTTATGTTTTATATATATCTCTAATCAAAACTATTTTGTTAGATTTCAAATCCCCTTCAAAATTATGTTTCAGTTTAGACTTTTGGCCTGAGCCGGTCGACCGACCGGTTGACCGTCACTAAGTCAGTCAGATCGGTCGACCGACCCAGTCGACTGGTCTTCCTGGCAGTTTTTGTGCGTATCTGTATGCATGTTTCCGGTCGACCGGGGCGGCTGGCCGACTGAAGTGGTGTTACTCTCTGTTTGTTTCGGTCGACCGAGAGCCTGCAACGGCTCTTTTTGTTTGAATCCCGGTCGACTGGCCGGTCGACCGAGAGAGCCGTTTCAGTCATAACGGCTAGTTTTTTAAACACGTTTTAAATTTTCTTTTTCTTCTCTAAACATGTTTAATGGTATTTTCTGGTCTAATACTTCCTAATTAGCATTATGAGGGTTTACTCTTTAATCCTAGCCCTATCCTATAAATAGGGGTGATTAGGGAGAGATTTTTTAACAACAAGCTTTACAAAAAGTTTCAAAAGTTTTCAAAGGCTTTCAAAAGAGTTTGGTCCTTAGTTTTTGTGCTGAAGAATCTCTCATCGCTGAAGTTTTATTTTCTAAACTCTCTCAAGTTCATTTCTTTTTTTTCACTTACAATATTTGAGCTTCAATTCTAACCATTATTCTAAATGGTTTTTTGTAAGGGAAAGAGGCTTTTTGCAAAAGATAGTTTGTGGTCTTTTGATCACCAAGAGAGAACTTGTAATTGAGATTGTGGAGTTGGGTACTCCGGTTTTTGTAATTCTTTGTGAAGTTATAGTGGTTAGAAATCCTTCTGGGTGAAGGCGGGGACGTAGAGCTGGGTGCTCGAACTTCGGAAAATTCTCAGTGTTTGCGTTTGGTCTACTTGCTCTTATATCTTGCTTTACTTTCATTGCTCTTATTTCTTGTTCATTTCTATATTCAATTGTTTCATATTCATATTGTCAATCTTATACTCACACACAAGATTGCATTGCGCACCTCCAACTCATATCTAGAGGAATCAAGAGGAGGAGTTCAGAGCCCTTCACGGGGTATTCGGCTTCTAATCTTGTTTTGGGTTGATTGTTGCATCATATTTTTTTGTGCATTGATTAGCATTATCACCTATTCACCCCCCCTCTAGGTGATTTTCAATTGGTATCAGAGCTTGGACTCTAGGTTTGGCTTAACATCCTTAGAGAGATCCTTAAAATTTGCTAATCAACATTTGCATTCATCCATTCATTCACTAGTAAACATGGCTGATAACATCAAAACCCCTCCTAAATTTGATGGACTTAATTTCCCTATTTGGAAGGTTAGGATGACTATTTTCTTATAATCTTTAGGTAGCCTAGTTGCTAAATCCTTGAACAAACCCTATGTTAGACCCGATAGTGATGAAAGTACTTGGTCCGACTTTACCTTTAGAGAATATGAGGCTAACTCTAAAGCCTAAATTCCCTCCTAACCGCCTTGAATGAGGATGACCTTACACGGGTAATACATTTCCAATCCGCCTATGAGATTTGGCAACATTTGTTGGTCACACACGAGGGGACATCACAAGTAAAGAGACCTAAGATAGATCTCTTGAGGTCCCAATATGAAAGCTTTAAAATGATTGATGATGAATCTATTGACTGCATGATTACAAGGTTTACTAAAATCACCAATGCTCTTTTCTCTTTAGTGATGATTTTTCCAATGACCGAAAGGTGTGGAAAGTGATTCGGCTCTTCCTTCATCATGGGAGATAAAGGCCACCACCTTGAAAGAATTGAATGACAAGGATGAAATGGATCTCATAAGTCTCATTGGAAACTTGAAGACTCATGAGATGGAAAAGAAGGCAAGAGAAGAAGCCGCTCCTCTAAAGAAGAAATCCATAGCCTCCAAGTCTTCCTCCACTTTGATGACGAAGAAGAAGATGAAAAAGAAGATGAGGAGCTCTCCCTTCTTGTGCGAAACGTGAAGAGAATGTACCGAAAGAACAAACTCAACTTTAGAAGAAAACTTGAAGGAAAGAGGAGAGAAGAATCATTTGCTACAATTGCCGAAAGCCCGGACATATCATGGCCGATTGCCCGGATTTCAAGAAGAAGATGGCTTCCTCCTTCAAGCCAAAGAAGCCGGTCGAAAAGAAAGACTACAAAGCCACATGGGATTCAGAAAGCGAATCCGAAGACGAGGTGGACACGGCGAACATGTGTTTCATGGCAAACACACCAAAGGTAACCCCACAACCTCTTGATGAAGAAGATGAATTAAGTAAGAAGTTCTTTTACATGCTTTTGTTGAACTCTCAGAAACCTATGATAATAAAAAGATTGAATGTTCTAAATTGGAAAAGAAGTTGCTTTTCTTAAAAATCAACTTGCTATTGTTTCTAGAGAAAAGATGAAATTTCTTCCAATCTCATTTCTACTCAAAATGAATTTAGTGCTTACAGAGTTGCTTGTAAAGCAAAATTTTCTAAGATTGATGAAAAGAAATTTCTTCTTTAAAACTAGAATTGTTGATTTTGAAAAGGTTTTGAAGGATTGTGATTTTAACACTAAGAAACTTGAAGAAATATTTTCTAAAAAGCACACTTCTCATGCTAAAGATTCTCATGTTAAGATTCATCATGCTCACACTTCACACAACACTCATGCTAAATCCACACATGCTCACAAGTCTCACACTCACTATGCTTTTAAATATGGTAGAGTGTATAGATGTACTTATTGTGATAAGAATGGACATTTGGCTAAGTTTTGTTATGACCAAGTAAATAGATCAAATAATCTTGTTTGGGTTCATGACACTAACTCTTTAGGACCCAAGAAAATGTGGGTACCAAAATCCAGTCCTAAATTATTTGATGTAGGTACACACCAAGGCTCCAAGACGTAAGGAGCGGTGGTACCTTGATAGTGGTTGTTCAAGACACATGACATGGGATATCAACAACTTTACAACCCTATCAAGGTACATGGAAGGTGGCACCGTCACCTTCGGGGATGACTCCAAGGGCACTATCATCGGTATAGGTAACATTCAAATTGGTGCATCTCCCATTATAGAAAATGTTGTTTCTTGTTGATGGTTTAAAACATAACTTGCTTAGTATAAGTCAACTTTGTGATCGTGGACTTAAAGTTGTTTTTGATGACTCTTCTTGCAAGATTTTTGATTGCAAAACCAATGATTGTATTCTCACCGATTTCGTGATGATAATGTTTATATCATTGACATGCTTAATTTGGATTGTTCTACTAAATGCTTGAATGTTTTTGATGAAAATTCTTGGCTTTGGCATAGAAGATTAGGACATGCATCTTTTGACCATCTTTCTAGGATTAATTCTAAGGAATTGGTGAAGGTATTCCTTACTTGAAGTTTGAGAAAGACCGCATTTGTGGTGCGTGCCAACTTGGGAAACAAACCAAGTCTTCCTTCAAACCAATCAAGGATATCATGTCAACAAGGCCATTAGAATTAATTCATATGGATCTTTTTAGACCAACTAAAACTAAGAGTTTAAATGGTAGTATATATGCATTTGTTTTAGTTGATGATTTTTCCCGTTTTACTTGGGTTTTCTTTTTGAACACAAAGATCAAACTTTTTCTCATTTCAAGTTTTCGAAAAAGGGTTGAAAAAGAAAAAGGTTTTTCATTTTGAAAATAAGGAGTGATAGAGGTGGTGAGTTTGTTACCAACTCTTCATGCTTATTGTGATGAAAAGGGAATCAAGCATAAAATGTCATGTCCTAGAACTCCACAACAAAATGGAGTTGTAGAAAGGAAAAATAGAACACTTCAAGAGATGGTTAGGACCATGATAAGTGAATATGACCTCCCTCAATATTTAGGGGCCGAGGCCGTAAACACCGCATGCTATATTTCAAATTGTATTTATTTGTGTAAAAATTCTTCCAAAATATCTTTTGAAATGTATCATTCTAGAAAACCAAATGTTTCATATTTCAAAGTTTTGGATGCAAGTGTTTTGTTTAAATACTAGAGATAACTGGGTAAATTTGATGCTAAGGCTTATGAAGCTATCTTTGTTGGATACTCTTCTACTAGTAAAGCTTATAGAGTATTCAATAGATCTTCCCTTACCATTGAAGAATCCATGCATGTTAAATTTGAAGAATCTAATGTGGTTGTTGAGATTGACCCATTAGGTGAAGACATGGAGAGACTATCCTTAAAGGACTCACCCGCTCAAGAAGAAAAGCAAGAACCCATTGGTGATGTTTAAGAGGATAAAAAGGAAAGCTCTCAACCGCTTCCTAAAGATTGGAGATACGCTACAAATCACCCCAAGGAACTCATTTAGGTGATGTCTCTAAAGGGTAACAACTCGCTCCAAGCTCCATGACTTATATGGTAACTTTGCATTCATTTCTCATTTTGAACCCAAAAGTATCCTCGAAGCCGAGGCGGACTCATATTGGTTGCTAGCCATGCAAGAGGAATTCAACCAATTTGAGTGCAACCAAGTTTGGCACCTTGTTCCTAGGCCCCACGATAGACCAATAATTGGGTACTAAGTAGATCTTTAGAAATAGATGGATGAGTCCGAAAATGTTATTTGGAATAAAACTAGGTTTGGCCCAAGGTTACACTCAAGTTGAAGGAATTGACTTTGAGGAGACCTTTGCACCCGTAATACGGCTTGAAGCCATACGGATGACACTAGCTTTTGCATCTTTTAAAAATTTTAAACTTTTTCAAATGGATGTGAAAAGTGCATTTTTGAATGGTTTTATAAATGAAGAAGTCTATGTTGAACAACCTCCCAATTTTGTTGATCATGTTCATCCCAATTTTGTTTTTAAACTTGATAAAGCTTTGTATGGATTGAAACAAGCTCCAAGAGCTTGGTATGAAAGGCTTTCTAGTTTTCTCATTTCAAATGATTTTGTTAAAGGCAAAGTAGACACAACTCTTTTTTACTAAGCATGTTGATATGACATTTTAATTGTGCAATTTATGTTGATGATATAATCTCTGGTTCTACTAATGAGTATTTATGCAAGGAGTTTGAAAAGGTTATGCAATGTGAGTTTGAAATGTCTTCCATGGGTGAAATGAATTTCTTTCTTGGACTCCAAATCAAGCAATTGCAAGATGGAATTTCATATGTCAGCCAAGTATGCAACGGAACTCGTAAAGAAGTTTGGACTTGAAAGCTCAAAAGTTTGCAACACTCCCATGGCAACTACAATCAAGCTTGATAAGAATGACCAAGGTAAATGTGTTGATATTAAGTTATATAAAGCATGATAGGAAGTTTGTTGTATTTGACGGCAAGTAGGCTGGACATCATGTTTAGTGTGTGTCTTTGTGCTAGATTCCAATCGTGTCCTAAAGAGTCCCATCTTATTGCGGTAAAACGCATCATTCGTTATATTAAGGGCACAATTGGAATGGGTCTATGGTATCCGAAACCGGGAGATTTCTCAATGACGAGTTATTCAGATGCCGACTATGCGGGTTGTAGAGTAGATAGAAAGAGTACTAGTGGGACATGTCAATTTCTTGGTAATTGTCTTGTTTCATGGTCCTCTAGGAACAAATTTTGTAGCTCTCTCAACCGCCGAGGCGGAGTATGTTGCGGCAGGGGCTTGTTGTGCACAGTCCTTTGGATGAAACATACTCTCCTTGATTCTGATTTGCATTATAACCATATAAAAATATTTTGTGATAATACTAGTACTATTCATATGACCAAGAATGCAAATCAACATAGTAAGACCAAGCACATTGAGATTAGGTATCACTTTCTTAGAGATCATTTTGAGAAAGGTGATATAGATATTGATTATGTTTCTTCGGATTTGCAACTTGCCGATATTTTCACTAAACCACTCGATTTCAACAGATTTTCTTTTATACGTGGTGAACTTAATGTTTGTGTTATTGAATAAAAATGTTTTTTCTTACCCTTTTGATGTATGATAAAATGGGGAGAATAAGTTTGAGTTTATTATAGTCTTGATTTCCAATATAAATTTATATTGTTTTATAAATTTATATTGTTTTTGTTTTTACAAAGTGTTTATGATTTCTTGTATTTGAGTATAGTGTTTTTGCAAGTGTTTAATACAGTGTTTGCAAGTTTTAATACCTCATGGTTTTTAGTCTCATGGTTTTTGCTTGCATATTACATTGTTTTTATTTGTTTAATGTAGCATAATTTAAGGGGAGCTTACACCTCTCTTTATAGCCTATTTGTTTTGTCATCATCAAAAGGGGGAGATTGTTGCCCAAAAGGTTACACTCTCCATTTGTTTAGAGTTTTGATGATAACAAAACAAATAAGAGCTATTTGGTACTAATAAGTTTGTTCAAGATAAGTTTAAGGTTTGTACCATGTTTGGAGGCCATTGCTTAGCTTTTGCAAGAATTCTAGGTTCATGGAGTAAAGAAGCTTATGGCACATCAAAGAAAGGAACATAGAAGAGAAGGCTCTAGCTAGGTTTTGCATGGCTCAAGACTTCAAGATTGCTCAAAAAGACTTCATTAGATTTGTTTTTAGTTTTATAGTTTTTGTTAAAGAATAGTGAATAGGGTTGAAGTTCCATATTCCAACACACACGTTTTTGCGCACATGCCTTTCCTAGAAATATTGCTTATAAATATATACAATATTTTAATACAAAGCCTTTTGATTACACTCAATTTTATTTTTATATATATCTCTAATCAAAACTATTTTGTTAGATTTCAAATCCCTTTCAAAATTATGTTTCAGTTTTGACTTTTGGTCTGAGCTGTAACACCCTGAATTCTAAATCTTTATTTAACATTATAATCCGTGATCTAAGAGATTATACAGAATCACTAGGGGTGATGACTGAGTAATTCCTTTGTAATGTTATTTTATTTTAATTTGTATGGATAATTTAAGTAGATGAAATATTGATAATTGTAAATACGTGTGTACATGCGGGTGCATGACTAAATGGGATTTATCATACATAGATATTTATATACGTGCATGTGATATGGATATGTAATTAGAGGCATGTATGGATGTATATATATGTAGGTGCGTATATATACTAGTATGTGGAATTGGATACATACTCATGTTTGATATAAATACATGCAATACCTCTTTTTCTAATACAAGATTTTTAATTAAGAGAGAGAGTAAGTGGATGGGAGTAGGTGAAGTGGTAGGAGATGGGACAAGTGGCAAATTGGGAAAATTTTTTTGTAGGCTTATATATTAAGTTAAAAGAGCAAATACCCTCATTTTCCCCACCTACCTTCTCTCTCTTCAACCTTCTTCCCCAAATTCAGCTGAACCTAAGGTCTCTCCATGAAAATTCTAGTGAAATTTCCTGAAAATCACTCTCAATTCCTCAAAATCCCACTCTACCTCTCTCTCCTCTCCCCTGATCTGCGCGCGCGGCACAGCTGAAGCAGCCGCAGCAGGCAGCAGAGCAGCAACTGCTGCTGTAGCAGCAGCAGGCTGCTGCTGCTGCAGCTGCTCTGCCAGACCCCCTCCCGGAGCGCGATGGTGTGGGTTCCCGGGACGCGGTGGAGTGCGATTCAGCGATTTCGACGCCGGGGAAAAGGTGAGGGAGATTTCATCTAGATCTAAATCTATTTCATTTTCTGAATTTCTAGAGAAATCCTCATAATATATATATTGATTAATTTCTGTCATTTAAAGTAGCATTCAATCTACTTTTCCCCTATATTTTCTTGTAAAAATTTCTGGGCAAATCATCATCTTGAGCAAAGTAGATAATCTTTCTAATATGTGCAGAATCTGTTAAACAGAATACTCTGTAAATTCGGGCTCAGTCCATCAGTATGTTAGGGTTATATTACATCATATTTTATACCTTTGGAAAGACAATCAAGTCTACTTTCTAACGGTTCATACCATGTTCTAATCAGATATTTGTACCTCAAGTTACGACTGAAATATTTGCATGTTGGTCGAAACTGTCCTGCTGCCAGAACACACCCACAGCTGAAGAGTTTCTGTATATCTGAAACAGTTTAGTTAGATAAAACTGATCATGTAGTATATCGTTGAAAAGATAATCGAATCTACTTTTCAACGCTTTTGCGGTGTCCCAATTGAGGGTCTGTACTGAAAGTTATCGTCATAATAAGACCGGCTAGTCAAGATTCTTGAGTTGCAGAATTTTCCTTTATGATTAAGGAGTTTATGATTTTCTTTTATTAGTTAACTCAATTATAAATGTCATTTAATAAACTATTAGAAAGGTGATAGTATCTCTAGCACATGAATTTTTCTTTTAAACCTGCGTTGGTTGGACGTTAGGAATCCTTTGAGAAACAGAAGGAAACATAAATCATGTCGAAAATTAGTTTCCCCCTTATGATCACCATTTAAGGGGAGGCCTATAAGAATTCTAGAATAAATAGAGGGCATGTTGCGCCAAGCTCAGAACTAAATACGCTCAATAATGAAAGTTGAGGTTTCACAAATTTTATATATTTGTTTCTATTTAAGAGGTAACCCCAGGATCTGTCCTCGTAATAATTAAAAAGAAGTTAAAAAGCCTGAAAGATTTTGCTACTTGTGCCTAGTGGCAGCAAAGTGTATTGAGTTTTTGACGACGATACTTATTCTAGAATTGGGTAGGTTATGACTCGATACACTCTTGACGTAATAATTACTGTTGTATTCGCCCAGACTCTTGGAAATTCCGACATGTTTAGAAGGTATTGATACATTTGGGTATGTCGAGCACATTTTGATGAGATGAATTATAAATCCAATCAATTGGTAGGACTAACACAAATCCTAATGGCAAAGGAAAAGAAAGGCAACTGGAAGAATTATTCGACCCATCTCTCTTCCGCATATGATTTAGAAGCGAGATTCAAGAAGTTTCAGGACAACTAAGGATTTTGGCAAATGATAAGTACTATAATTTTCAATAATAAGATAAGTTTTAATAACGCATGTTGTTACAAATAATAACACTGTCCAATGTTGCGTTTACGAATCACAGTCCCGAAATAATAGGACTGTGGTTTCTGACTCTGCTGCGATTGCGGGCCAGGATTAGGCTGAAATTTTATCGACAATATTCACAAGTTGGGAGTACTGCGATAGAAGGGTATAAAGGGAAAGATTGTAAACTAATTTTCATATACTTGTCTATAAGAATTAACATGATACTCACGTCACACCAGGCATTTATGTTTTAGACTTCAGCTGCTCGGAGGCAAATTCTGGTACGGTTAGAGCAATGCATTGTTTATATAAGGTGTCTCAGTATCTTTATTTCAATAGCCCAGTACACGTAGATCATCGAAGTAAATCATAGTGGTGAGATATTCTTCAAAATCAACTTCTAGGCAGTAAGTCCTCAAACTTATGAGATTCAGTTTTCTAGATATTACATGCGAAGGTCTTGATTCATAAACTCAGCATATATAGGTAATAAAGCTGCAGGAGTCCTTCCAAGCGTTTATTTAAACAACACTTCGTTGATTACCCTGGCTATGAACAATAGCTAATTACTTTCTCAATAGGAAGAAAGATCTAATATTGATGGTTAACTATAACTGATGCAATAGAAGACTACGAAGAATATAGAGTGGATACCACATGGCTGTGAGCTATGAAAACTGTATCTTTTCATATTGCCTCAGAAAGATGTGAAATTAGGCTTGAGCATATTAAATCATTGATGTTGGTGTCCATAGAGGATACTTCGCTTTAAATTGCGAGATTTAAAAAAATCAATAGTTACCTAAGTGGCAATTATGAAAATCATCAGAGCGGAAACTGTTATTACGAAGTCGGGAATCAAGGTTGGTAATGAATTGTCTAATCATATTGGTAGTCATTATTGACTAACTGACCGAATAATTATGGTATTAGGAGTTTCGACGGAACCATACTAGACTCATGAGCGTTAAGAAGCTAGTAATGTTAGACGTATGAATGAAATCTTGGGTGCGTTGATGTGAATAGAAATCCAACATTATTACTGATACACGGGTGTAAATTATTATAGAGTTTCTCATAATAGATAACTTGTTGATATTGCTTATTCTTCATATGGTTATTGATACACTGTGCACCCACATCTAAGTGATGATTGTTTATAACTTTGATGTACGTTGAATATATATGAAATTGACGGGGATGTCACATGAATATAACTAGAAAGTTGTATACCTATGTGACAATTATCTTTGCCCTCAAGCAACAATTTTAGTATTTGTTTTGTTGATGAATTGATCTCCATGACGTGTATGCATTGTAAATTTACGATCATAATTGTAGGCTACATAATTGAATGTTGATGTGCTAGTAGCACAACTCAAAAGGCTAATACTTAACAAAGTAAATGAGAAGCTGACTCATTAAATTGAGATGAATAGATCACTACAGTATTAACTGGTAATCATATATATGTATATACACATATGGTGTGTCATATATGGATGTTAATGGACATTAGTGTCAAGCTATAAAGGTAAACTGCAATAAAGGGGTTGGTGTTCGTTTTGTGATGAAATCATTATTTGTACTTTTGAATGTGTGTGTGTATATGTTTGTTACATCTTTTGCATTAGAGGAAGGGCCGGGCAGGAGCCGGTAGGAGGGGGAAGACGGTGGGATTGTTATATATATATATATATATTGGAGGAAGGGGCCGTGCGAGAACCGGTAGGAGGGGGGAAGACGGTGTTATTGTTGTATATACATACAAATATATATATAGGAGGAAGGGGCCGTGTGGGAGCCGGTAGGAGGAAGAAGACGGGGAATTCTCACACTTCACTGTGGTTGTATATGCATGTGTATCATGTGTGTTGTGCATCTTTAAGTATGATATGTGAATATTGTGAAGTGTAGTATGATTATGTGTGATCGCATTATCCATATGGATAAATTATACTTAGATGATATGGGGTGATATTGTGGTGTTGTATTACCAAGACATATACTTACCCCCTATGAACTTCGATTTTGACTGGCCGTACCTAAGATATGAGATATGAGTTATGTGATGATGTGTGTTAAAAGTACTTAAAACAGAGCCATGCATAAGTTATAATAACTGAGAGAGTATCTTATTGAATTTCTGGACCAAGTAATCTGCAACAGCAAAAACTAAAGAAAGTTAAAGAGAATCGATTCTAGAGAAGTCAGACCATCACATAGATTATATGGACCTTTGTGTTAATCATTCATTATAAGATATTACTCTCTCATCGTTTCATTTGTTCATCTGTACTTTCTAAAATTGTTGAAGAAAGAAACACAGCCCTTAATTGTATTTTCCTTCCTTGATTCACTTTGATTCTCTCTCACTGAGCTGTCGAGCTCACTCCCTCCCAGTTTTATATTTCAGGTCGCTGTATGGCAGAAGACCAGCTTGAGATTTAGGCGTTTGTTGAGAAGTTTATTATTAATGATTGTATTAGATTGTAATTTAGTTCCTATTGGGAATCCTACTTGATGTATACTGATACCTTATGTACGTTTTGAGAGATGGATATGTATGAAGTAAGTTAGGTTGTAATTATGGTGATGTGTTAAAGTTATAGTTAGATCTGTTATATTGTGGATGCCGAGAGGAGTACTCTCGGCATATATTTTCTTTTGTTTCATATAAGTAGGCGATTCAGGCCGAAATTATTATTTGAGGAATTAACAGGCCGTGGTGAGCCGAGGTATTTATTATGATGGCTTGGGTGTCGTTAACTTTGACTTACATGTTTGATTTGAGAATAAGTGAACTGTTGTTGGTCAAATTTCTGTAATTGAAATGTATATTTGGGCATGTAACATTTACAAAGGAAGTGCTGCCGAAAATTTAAGAGCTTGGAATGATTATGACAATCTATCAGTTTAAAGAA
>JAVJIF010028472.1:0-59216 GCA_038442645.1 Agave tequilana | reverse complement strand
AGCAAATACAACTTGGGAGTACACAACTCCTCTCTCAACAAATACAACCTCTCACTAGAGGCTAGGCACAAAGCTAACATAAGATCAACCCTCACTAGAGGGATACCAACAAACTCAATCACCTCTACCTTAGAGGGATACCAACAACCCAATTGCACACCTCCTCTACACTTAGAGGAAAGGCACAAAGCCAAAGCAAAGGAAGAGTTTACAATACTTGGTGATCTCAAAGATTACAACCAATTCTTTCTCACAAAACAATGATTCTAATAAATAGGAATAGATAGATAGCTCAGTGTGAGAAAATAAAGAGCCTGGAAATTAAAATCACAAAGAAAACTCTAGGAAAAACTCTAGATATAAATGTAAATGAAGATCAAACCAATTCCCAAAGACTTTTCTTTCTTAATTTTTTTAACCCTTTAAAAACAAATAAAGATAAATCTTTAAGCCCAAAACTCTTTAAAACTTGTAGCTAAAACACCTTAAGAAGGTCAAAATTTTTGCTCTTAAAATTGTTAGCTAAACAGCCCAAAGAAGTAGGTATTCATAACCCCACAAAAATTCTGCCCGGTTGGTAGCAGGAAAAGGCAGATTTGCCCTTCCGGTCGACAGCGGCCCTCGACCAGCCAACGGTCATTTTTCTGACCGTTGTGCCTCCGGTTCGACCGCCCGGTCGATAGCGGGCCCCCACTCGAGAGTGGGGTGATCTCAGTCGGTCGACCAACGCAGTCGACCGACCAAACCACTTGGCCTTTGTGCACGTCCCCGTGCACATCGGTCGACCGGGACGGTCAACTAACCACTAGTCCGGTCGACCGTCCGTCGACTGCCAGTGCAGTCAGGGCAGGATTTTGGGAATTTAAACTTAGTCATTTTACCTTCAAAATAATCTCTAAAATCACATAAATTCCACAAAAATACGTTCTTATAAGATTTTTGAAATACAAAATATTGCAAACACCTAGAGGGGGAGTGAATAGGTGTAAATGCTAATCTAACAATCTTTTAAAAATAAGTATGAATGAATGATGCAACGATCACTCAAACAAGACTAAGAGCCGAATACCCGGTGAAGGGCTCTGAACTCCTCCTCGTGATTCCTCTAGATATGAGTTTGAGGTGCGTATTGCAATCTTGTTGTATGAGTAATGATCGACAATGTAGCAAGAAATGAATTTGAAGCAATAATGAAATGCACACAAGATGTATCACAAGGTATGAAAGAATAGCAATATCACAAGCAAGAAAGTAAGAGCAATAGAGAGCAAGAGAAAATCAATCGCAAACACAAAGTATTTGTTTCGAGGTCGAGCCACCGCTCTACTCCCCGCCTTCACCGCCGTGAAAGGGTTTCCACTATCCACCGGGGACTTTACAAGGTCTTACGAGACCGGAGTACCGAACTCCACCACTTACAAGCCTCTACCGAAGAGGTATCTCAACAAGAACAAGAAGAAGGAACAAGTAGCCAAGTGATCACCAAAAGGATCACAAACTTCTTACAAACTTTCTCTTTACAACTTCCTTATAGAATGAGAATGGGATTTTTGGCTCTAAGAGTGTTGAGAAAAACAAACTCAGTTGTAAATGAAACTTGCTTGAGAACGCAACTGAAAAACAATAGCCAAGAATGCAAGAGAGAATTGAGAGCTTTGAAACTTTTTTCTTTCTTTTGAAACTTGTAAACTAGGGATTTTTCTTAGTGTTTTTGCAAGAGACCAACCCTCTCTATTTATAGGGAGAGGAGGGGATTAAAACATGATTTAATTAAGTTTATATGGTCCAAAATTAGTCCCCAAAAGATTAGAAAACTCTGCCAAACAAAAATAACAAAAATAGTTTTTCAGAAAATCACCAAAGAGGAAGAGCCGTTGGGGCTCCTGGCAGGCTATCGGTCGACCGGCCCAGTCGACCGGTAGCCCATCTGGCAGATAGGCGTTGGGCCCGGTCGACCGATACGTTCGACCGACAAAAAACAGAGAGCAAGCTGTTTTAGATCGGTCGACCGATCGGTCGACCGACAACGTGCACAAGCGTGCACGTCCTGGACACAGGACTCGGTCGACCGGGCGGTCGACCGGCCTGTCCTGGAATAGGACCGGTCGACCGTCCCGGTCGACCCCCAGGCCTGAAACAGTTTTTGAAGAAGGAATTTTTCTGACTTGGGAAAATTTTCAAATAATTTTGTAGGGAAATATGGCTAAGTAACATGCTGAAAAGGTAGATATACATGATATAATAAGATATAAAATTTGTAGAAATTGAATCATGTATAAGAGACCAAAGCATGAACTTAAAACAAAATATCAAAACTAAAAACTTGTATTTTTGAAAAGTGTGTGTGTGTTTTTAGAGCCAATTTTTCACAACCTCAAACTTTAACAACTAATTCTTACATAGGTTCTAGGTGACTACAAAGTCTTTCAAGTAGCTTCTCTCCATATGATCTTGCAAGCTTGATTCTTGAACCCGAAATGAACCGACTTGAGTCAAAACAACCTTCCTTTAGGAAGAAAAACTCCATGAATCTTTAGAACCCTGAAACACACTTAAACAATAAACATGATTAGTACAAATAACTATATATGTTTTGGAATCATCAAAACTCAATAAAACGGGCGATGTAACCTTGGGCCAACAATCTCCCCCTTTTTGATGATGACAAAACATATAGTTATTTTAAACATGGGAAAAGAGCGTGGAAGCTCCCCCTCAAATTATGCTATGTATAAAACTGATTATGTGTAAAAGTGAATGGCTATATACATAAAGCATAAAAGTATACAAAACACAATGCACAAAAAACAAATAACAGTGCATAAAACTTCAAAACTAACTAAAACTAACTATTTCGGGAAAAGAGCTTGGAAGCTCCCCCTCAAATTATGCTATGTATAAAAGACTGATTATGTAAAAGTGAATGCTATATACATAAAACATAAAAATTATACAAAACACAATGCACAAAAACAAAATACAAGTGCATAAAACTTCAAAACTAACTAAAACTAACTATTTTCTCCCCCTTTTTGTCATACATCAAAAAGGGTAAAAAAATAAGAATTTTCTTTCATGAATCTATAATACAAACATTCAACTCACCACAAATAAATGAAAATCTAGCATAGTCTAGAGGTTTTGTAAAAATATCGGCAAGTTGAAAATCGGTAGAAACATAATCAATATCAATATCACCTTTCTCATAATGATCTCTAAAAAAGTGATATTTAATGTCAATGTGCTTAGTTTTTACTATGTTGATTTGCATTTTTAGTCATATGAATAGTACTAGTATTATCACAAAATATTTTAATATGATCAAAATGCAAATCATAGTCAAGGAGAGTATGTTTCATCCAAAGAATTTGTGCACAACAAGCTCCGGCTGCAACATACTCCGCCTCGGCGGTTGAAAGGGCTACCGAATTTTGCTTTTTGGAAGACCAAGAAACAAGACAATTATCAAGAAATTGACATGTTCCACTTGTACTCTTCCTATCTACCCTACACCCCGCATAGTCGGCATCCAAAAAACTCTTCATTTCAAATAATCCGGTTTTCGGATACCACAAACTCATTTCAATTGTGCCCTTAGGTATCTAATAATGCGTTTAAACCGCTACTAAATGAGACTCCTTAGGACATGATTGAAAACGAGCACAAAGACATACACAAAACATAATATCCGGCCTACTAGCCGTCAATACAATAAACTACCATCATACTACTACGATAAAACTTAATGTCTACACTTTTACCTTGTTCATCCTTGTCAAGCTTGATGGTTGTTGCCATGGGAGTTTTACTAGTTCTAGCTCCTTTAAGTCCAAATCTCTTGATAAGTTCCTTTGTGTATTTGGCTTGATTGATGAAGATCCCATCCTTTCTTTGCTTGATTGATTTGAGACCAAGGAAATAGTTGAGCTCACCCATCATAGACATTTCGAATTCTTCCTTCATGCATGATTCAAAAGCTTGGCAAAGGGTTCATTAGTAGAACCAAAGATGATATCATCCACATAAATTTGCACAATAAGAATATTATTTTCAACATGTTTTGTAAATAAAGTAGTATCAATTTTTCCTTTCTTAAAACCATTTGAAATTAGAAATGAAGAAAGCCTTTCATACCAAGCCCTAGGGGGTTTTTTTAAACCATAAAGAGCTTTGTCAAGTTTGAAAACAAAATCCGGATGTGTAGGATCAACAAACCCGGGGGGTTGTTCAACATACACCTCCTCTTCAATAAATCCATTAAGAAAGCACTTTTAACATCCATTTGAAAAAGCTTAAAATCTTTATATGAAGCAATGCAAGTGTCATCCGTATGGCTTCAAGCCGTGCTACGGGTGCAAAGGTTTCTTCAAATCGATATCTTCGATTTGAGTGTAACCTTGGGCAACTACCTAGCTTTATTCCTAACAACGTTACCCGACTCATCCAACTTGTTCTTAAAGATTCACTTAGTACCAATTGTTGGTCTATCGTGGGGCCTAGGAACAAGGTGCCAAACTTGGTTGCGCTCAAATTGATTGAGTTCCTCTTGCATGGCTAGCAACCAATATGAGTCGGCCTCGGCTTCGAGGACGCTTTTTTGGGTTCAAAGTGAAAAGAAAAGCATAGTGTCCACAAAAATCATGAAGTTGAGAACGAGTAGTTACCCCTTGAGATACTTCACCTAAAACAAGGTCCTTGGGATGATGTGGATTGTATCTCCAATCCTTTGAAAGTTGTTGAGTAGGCTCCACTTCAATTCTTTGAATTTTATTTCCTTGAGCCTCTTGATTCTTAGTTTCACTTCCTTCATCATCCTTTGGCATGCCTTCAATAGTAGGTGAGTCCTTCAAAGTGACTTTCTCCATGTCTTCATGCAAAGAATCTATTTCTACAACATTCTTAACAAACACATTAGATTCCTCAAATTTTACATGTATAGACTCTTCAATAGTTAAAGATGACTTATTGAAACTCTATAAGCTTTACTAGTATTTGAGTAACCTACAAAGATTGCTTCATAAGACCTAGCATCAAATTTTCCCAAATTGTCTTTTGTATTTAAAACAAAACATTTGCATCCAAAAACTATAAAGTATGAAACATTTGCTTTCTAGAAAAATAAATCTCAAAGATATTTTTGAAAGTATTTTTGCATAAGAAAATACGATTTGATATATAGCATGATGTATTAACGGCCTCGGCCCACAATAATATGGGAGACCATATTCACTAATCATTGTCCTAGCCATCTCTTGTAATGTTCGATTTTCTGTTCAACTACTCCATTTTGTTGTGGAGTTCTAGGACAAGATAGTTCATGCTTAATTCCTTGTTTTTCACAAAAAGTGATAAAGGGTAGGTTAATGAATTCACCACCTCTATCACTTCTTATTCTTAAAATAGAAGAATCATTTTCCTTTTCAACTCTTTTCTTAAAGGCTTGAAAATATGAAAAGGCTTGATTTTTATGCTCTAAAAAGAAACCCAAGTAAACACGAAAAGTCTCAACTAAAACAAATGCAAAACGATTCCCACTAGACTTTTGGTTTGAGTAGGACCAAACAAATCCATATAGATCAACTCCAAGGGACGTGATGTCATGATATCCTTGATTGACTTGAAAGAGGACTTGGTTTGTTTCCCAAGTTGGCACGCGTCCACAAACGCGGTCCTTTTCAAAGTTCAAGTAAGGAATACCCTTCACCATTTCCTGTTGTTTAACCTAGATAGATGGTCAAAAAAAATGTGGCCTAATCTTCTATGTCACAACCAGAGTCATCATCGAGGGCTTCCAAACAAGTGATATTGCAAGACATATTAGACAAATCAATCATGTATATATTGCTTTTACGAAAACCGAAAAATATACATGTGTTGGATAGTCTATCTATCAATAACTTTACAAGCTAAATTATCAAAAACAACATCAAAACCTTTATCACAAAGTTGACTAACACTCAAGAGATTATGTTTAAGGCCATCACTAAAAACAACATTTTCTATTAAAGGGATGTACCAAGTTTAACATTACCAATATCGATGATTTTACCCTTGGTATCATCTCCGAAGGTGACGGTGCCACCTTCATGGTATCTTGATAAGGTTGCAAAGTTGTTGATATCCCAAGTCATATACCTTGAGCAACCACTATCAAGATACCACAATCCTTTACGTCGTTGCGCCTTGGAAAGTACCTATATCATTTAACAAATTTATTGACTTTGGTACCCAAATTTTCTTGGGTCCTTGAAGTTAGTATTTCGAACCCAAACATTATGATGAGATGCATTAAGTCTATCATAGCAAAACTTAACTAAGTGATCTTTACGGCCACAAAAAGTGCATAAAAATACCTTCCCATATATGATGCATGATGTGTGTGTGGAGGGTGAGCTTGTTTGGGGGGTTTGGCATGATGTAAAGGTTGTGATATATGAACATGAGCATGCATAACATGGGGTTGTTTCTTAGGGCTTGTTTCTTAGGAAACATAGCCTCAAGCCTATTCTTATCAAATTCACACTTTTTCAAAACACTCCTAGAGAATCAATTTTCTCTTTTTAGCATGAAAATCTCATTTTCATTAACTTGTGGAAACTTACCCTTGCAAGAAATCTTATAGTTATCAAATCTTTTTGGGTGAAAACTAAAGTAGAAGATAATTCATCTTTTTCTTTAGTAAGAGTAAAAACATGATGATTAAGAGACTCATTTTCCTTTTTCATTTTTAATACTTTTTCTTAAGAAAATCATAGTTATGTGAGAGTTCTACAAATGCTTCTCCTAATTCATCCATGGAAAGCTCATCATCAAAAGAAGTGGAAGCGGTTACCTTGCTTGTGCTTTCATTAGCCATGAAGCACATGTTGGCGGTATCAACAACTTCCTCCTCGGATTCACTCTCGGAATCCCATGTAGCCTTCAATGCTTTCTTCTTGTAAGGCTTCTTGGAGGTGGAAGGCTTGACTTTATCCGGGCACTCCGCAACAATGTGACCCGGTCTTTTGGCAATTGAAGCAAATAATTTTCTTCTCTTCTTTCCACCTTGCCATCTCCTTCTACCTTGGAACTTTGCCTTGTTGTACATCATCCGAACGTTCTTCACAAGAAGTGAGAGCTCATCGTCATCTTCTTCTTCATTGTCTTTGTCGGAGTATGAGGATTGACTCTTGAAGGCAATAGCTTTCTTCTTAGAAGGAGCCATTTCCTCCCTTGCTTTTCTTTCCATCTCATGGGTCTTGAGGTTCCCAATGAGACCTATAAGCTCCATCTCCTCTTTGTTATTGAGTTCCTTTAAGGTAGTTGCTTTGACTTCCCATGAAGGAGGAAGAGCCCGGATGATCTTCCTTACTCTTTGGTCGTTGTCAATAGCATCACCTAGAGAAGAAAGTTCATTAGTGATCTTTGTAAATCTTGTAACCATATCATCTATGGTTTCATATCATGCATAGAGAAATTTTCATATTGGGAACGAAGAAGGTCTATTTTAGCCCTCTTCACTTGTGAGGTTCCCTCATGAGTAACAAGCAAGTGAGTCCAAATTTCATGTGTGGATTTGCAATGAATTACTCTAACGATATCATCATCATTGAGTGCTTGGAGTAATGCATAGTGTGCCCTAGAGTTAGCATCAAATTCTTTGGTCTCAATTTCGGACCAAGTGGACTCATCATCACCGTGGGTGCACTAAATGGTTTGGTCACCGCCTTTGCAACCCGCTTCCTAGGGATTGCAAGAAAACGATCATCTTAACCTTTCATATGGGAAAGTTAAGGTTATCAAACTTTTGGGGGGTCTTAATTCCATCGGCCATTTTTACTAAGTGAAAGTGTATGAGAATAGATGAAAAGATTAGCAAATAGTGGATCTCTCTAAGGTTGTTAAGCCAAGAGCCTAGAGACTAAAGCTCTGATACCAATTGAAAACACCTAGAGGGGGGTGAATAGGTGTAAATGCTAATCTAACAATCTTTTTAAAACAAGTATGAATGAATGATGCAACGATCACTCAAAACAAGACTAAGAGCCGAATACCCGGTGAAGGGCTCTGAATTCCTTCCTCGTGATTCCTCTAGATATGAGTTTGAGGTGCGTATTGCAATCTTGTTGTATGAGTAATGATCGACAATGTAGCAAGAAATGAATTTGAAGCAATATGAAATGCACACAAGATGTATCACAACGTATGAAAGAATAGCAATATCACAAGCAAGAAAGTAAGAGCAATAGAGAGCAAAGAGAAAATCAATCGCAAATACAAAGTATTTGTTTCGAGGTTCGAGCCACCGCTCTACTCCCCGTCTTCACCGTCGTGAAGGGTTTCCACTATCCACCGAGGACTTTACAAGGTCTACCGAAGACCGGAGTACCGAACTCCACCACTTACAAGCCTCTACGAAGAGGTATCTCAACAAGAATAAGAAGAAGGAACAAGTAGCCAAGTGATCACCAAAAGGATCACAAACTTCTTACAAACTTTCTCTTTACAACTTCCTTATAGAATGAAAATGGGATTTTGGCTCTAGAAGTGTAGTGAGAAAAACAAACTCAGTTGTAAATGAAACTTGCTTGAGAACGCAACTGAAAAACAATAGCCAAGAATGCAAGAGAGAATTGAGAGCTTTGAAACTTTTTTCTTTCTTTTGAAAACTTGTAAACTAGGAATTTTTCTTAGTATTTTTGCAAGGGACCAACCCTCTCTATTTATAGGGAGAGGAGGGGATTAAAACATGATTTAATTAAGTTTATATGGTCCAAAATTAGTCCCCAAAAGATCAGAAAACTCTGCCAAACAAAAGTAACAAAAACAGTTTTTCAGAAAATCACCAAAGAGGAAAGAGCCGTTGGGGCTCCTAGCAGGCTATCGGTCGACCGCCCGGTCGACCGGTAGCCCATCTGGCAGATAGGCGTTGGGCCCGGTCGCCCGATACGGTCGACCGAAAAAAAAAGAGAGCAAGCTGTTTTAGGTCGGTCGACCGGTCGGTCGACCGACAGACGTGCACAAGCGTGCACGTCCTGGACACAGGACTCGGTCGACCGGGCGGTCGACCGGCCTGGCCTGGAATAGGACCGGTCGACCGTCCCGGTCGACCCCCAGGCCTGAAACAGTTTTTGAAGAAGGAATTTTTCTGGACTTGGGAAAATTTTCAAAATAATTTTGTAGGGAAATATGGCTAAGTAACATGCTGAAAAGGTAGATATACATGATATAAAAAAGATATAAAATTTATAGAAATTGAATCATGTATAGAGACCAAAGCATGAACTTAAAACAAATACCAAAACTAAAAACTTGTATTTTGAAAAGTGTGTGTGTGTTTTAGAGCCAATTTTCCACAACCTCAAACTTTAACAAACTAATTCTTACATAGGTTCTAGGTGACTACAAAGTCTTCAAGTGGGCTTCTCCATATGATCTTGCAAGCTTGATTCTTGAACCCGAAATGAACCGACTTGAGTCAAAACAACCTCCTTTAGGGAAGAAAACTCCATGAATCATTAGAACCCTGAAACACACTTAAACAATCAACATGATTAGTACAAATAACTATATATGTTTTGAAATCATCAAAACTCAATAAAACGGGCGATTGTAACCATGGGCCAACAAATATGTGTGACAAAAATTCAACATATATTTCAAAAACATTTGAACCATTTTTGTGATATTGAAATTTTGCCTTAAATCAAAATTCGTATTTTTCAAAACTTGAATTTTGAAATGGAAAACGTTTTCTTCAAAACTCATGTAAACACAAAAATATGATATTGAAACAACTTTGAAACATATTGTATATGGATAGAATCCAATATACATGAAAGATATTATATCTATGTTTTTGATATTAAATACAAAAATAAGTTTTATTTAAATACAAAACTTCAAACACATGAATAGGCTTTTCAAAATAAGTTTTTCTAAGTATATGAAGCATAGATGTATATAGATCAAATTTAATATACATTAAAACTTGTAAACTTGTTTTGATTCTATCTATTCATGAAAATCATATTTTGAACTAGAAATCCAAAACCGGTTAAACCGAAAACAAAACATGATACTTTAAATAAGTGTGTGTATGTTAACTTGAGCATATCAACACTATCTAATCTTTTAAACACAAGATCTAAATCATAAACTAAACAACCGAGGTCTTCTTTTAGAACTCCGTCTCCAAGTCGACTCGATCCAAACACGATTCAACGAGCTTGACTCCAACCGAGTGCTAGATGCGATCTTGACGCGCGAGTTCTTGAATCACCATGTGAAAGCTCTAAAACACCTTTGTTGAAGCTAATCACCTACTAATATCTTGATCAAATATTTGAAACTAAATATCACAAGATTATTAGTAAATAATAACTACATGAGTTAATCATCATCAAAACTAGAGTGAAGGGCCTCTGGGCCAACAACTTAGCCATAAGGGTTCGTTATTCTTGGTGACCATTAAGGGCTTGTAATCTTCTCAATGTGAGGTGTGAGTAATTCTCATTGCACTCCCTCAAAGTTTTAATAAAGTTTCTCCTCTTTCTCCCGTGAACGTACACACGATCTGTTTGATCAGTGAAACCACATTATATTGTTTGTTGGCTTTTTATCTACTTTGGAATATCTTTTTCTTTTCTTCTTCAAGTTACCTTAGTAGATCATATGATTTGCTTTCGCTATGCCACCCAAGTCGATTCAATCGTGGGGTCCTACCCTAAATTTACTACAGTTGGTATCAGAGTATGGTCAACTTGAAGATATCTGCGATTAAGTTTGATATTCAGAAGTTCGATTGCGTTATCAATTTTAACAGATGGCAGATTAGGATAAACATCATCCTTACCCAGAGCGGGTTGAAAAAAGCAATACTCGGGAGGGAGAAAAAACCTCAAGACATGAAGGAAGAAACTTGGCAAGAGTTGGATGAGAAAGCTTTGACAGTTATTCAGTTTTGCTTGGCGGATGAAGTGTTGAATGAGTTTTCTATAGAGAAAATAGCGTCCTCGTTGTGGGAGCACTTCAGGACCACAATCTGAAGAAGTCGTTGGCGAATTGGTTGATTCTAAAGCAGTGTCTCTTTCTTCTCTGCATGCATGAAGATACACCTATCAAGTTTAACCTTGCAGAATTTTTCTCTATTATCAATAATTTAGATACGAAAGAGGTTAAGATAGAAGATAAGAATCAAGTACTTCTATTACTGTATTTTTTACCTTCTTCATATAAGAGATTTAT
This sequence comes from Agave tequilana, assembly GCA_038442645.1. Taxonomy (NCBI): domain Eukaryota; kingdom Viridiplantae; phylum Streptophyta; class Magnoliopsida; order Asparagales; family Asparagaceae; genus Agave; species Agave tequilana. The sequence goes on along the minus strand of JAVJIF010028472.1, from coordinate 47,990 downwards.
GAAAACAATCATCTATGGAGGCAAGTCAACAATCAAGGTCAATGAGGTCAGGAGCATCTGCTCAACAAGGCAAAATTGACACCTGATTGACGGGTGAGTCTCATCATAATAATTCCGGGCAAGTTCATTATTCAAGAGAGAAAAGTAATAATGGAAGTTCCACGGGTAACTCAAAGCAAAAAAAATTTGGCATGCAACTATTGTCGTAAGAAGGGGCATATTAAATCTGAGTGTTGGCTTCAAAAGAAGAAACACCCAGATGTAATGTCACTGAACTGGTTGGAGGAGATAAGAATAGTGCAATATCTGTTACAGATAGATGAGTTGGTAACAAAGATAGATGGGTCATAGATTCTGAATGTTAACAGTATATCAGTTTGATGTATCACTACTCTTCAAGGCGTTTGCCATGTTTCTGAATTAAGGTACAATCTCATTTCTCTTGGAGCCCTACAGGGGGAGGGTTTAGTTTCAGTTATGAAAGTGATCTTATGGAAGTCTCTAAAGAGGCCCATGTGAAGTTTCAGGCTAAACATGTCAGCAATGTATATATGTTGCAAAATTAGAAGTTACAGTTGGTGGATTACAGTTATCTTCGACTTGGGAAGTGGTGGTTGTGGAATAATCGGAGACTACGATGGATTCGAGCTCGGATATTCAGTTATACCACGAAGAAAGATTGGGACTAGGTGCACAATAAGGTTGTCCAGATCGTTACTCCTATGGTAGAGCAAATTCCCATAAATCCTATTTGGATCAAGGAGATCATTGGGTGATAAAGTTCAAGTTGGGCTTAAATTTATTCAAGCTAATCAAGTTGTAAACCCCATGAGGGGGTTATGGAGAAGAGGGAGTAAGATGGAGATGCAGTCAAGTTTGTTAAATTGTGCTTAGATGCGAGCACATGGAACATGGTGGTTATTCTCAGACTTGAACATATTCAAGTCAAGGGGGAGATTGTTAGGATTATGATGTGAATACGTCATGAAGGCTGATTAATGTCAGATCTGGCAGTTTCTTTTTTTGGATCTGTTTTGAGTCCGAGTTAGATTCAAGTTTTCTTTATTCTGATTGATGGAATTTATTTAGGATTAGGAGAGTTCTATGGTCTATAAATCACTCCTTAGTGGTGACCTTCAATGTATTCGAAGAGAATCCAATTAATTTGTAATTCTTAAGGGTGAAATTCATCTAGGTAAGATATTCGTGAGAGAAGCTTAGCCATAAGGGTTCGTTGTTCTTGACGACCATTTAGCGCTTGATCTTCTCAGTGTGAGGTGTAAGTAATTCCCATTGTACTCCCCCAAAGTTTTAATAAAGTTTCTCTCCCTTCTCCTGTGGATGTACACACGATCTGTTTGATCAGTGGACCACGTTATATTATTTATTGGCTTTCTATCTACTTTGAAATATTTTTATCTTCTCTTCAAATTGTCTTAATAGATCATGTGGTTTGTTTTCGCTACGCCACTCCAGTCGATCCAGTCGTGGGGGCGCCCCCTAAATTCACAACAAACTCCAATGTCCACCGAATTAAGCAACAAAGAGTCCTCTCATTGGCGTATGTGACTGATAAAAGTCACATTTTCTATCATCTCATTCAAATAGTTTGTTGAGCGCATCTATTACAAGGGCTTTTCACCTATACGCGCTATATAATCTTTACTTTTCTGACTTGAGAGGGAGGGTAAATTTTAGTTGCGTACAACTATAATATATTACTATACAAATAGAGGATTAGATAGAAACGGACATTTCACTAACTGTAATTATGATATATCTGTTGAGGGGAATTAATTGGAAAAAAAAGAACATAGATCAAATACACAAATAAAGACACTAGAATTTTACATAGAAAATTCAAATCAGAAAAATCACGGAGCCGCAAACAAATCCACTATATTATCAAAGAGATTACAAAAGAAGAAGAGAGAACCTCACAGTCGCTCTGTATTTACAATGATATACACACTTCTGCTCTACTTAACTCTAATGACGGCACATCTCCTTTTATAGAGAAAACTAGGGTTACAAGTTGTGAAATTATCAAACTACTCTTGACACATATTCTTCCAGTTTCACGTGCTACGAAGTTTTCAGACTGGGCAGCTTTTTCGCTATGCATCTCTGAGACGCCTCTCCGAAACTGAGCTCCCGAGGAAAAGTTATCACTCCGAGATGTTACTCTGCATTGCTGCTTTGGAGTCCTCCTCCGGATAGATATTTAGGAGTGCTCCTTTGAAAACTCCAGAGGGAGATTCCGATATCGCCCTTGACCTGAAACTCCGAACTCGCCTAACCTCTTTACCGGAGTGCTTCACATTTGCTCTGAAATCTACAAGGGGGACTTCTCAAAATAATTTGGACAACGGTGACCTGACCGTGCAGGTCGATGCGCGTAATGGCTCTGCGTAGAGTGACAAATCGTCAAGATAATAATTAGACTTCACAACTTAACAATATCTAATGTAAAATCACTACAACAAAACTGTCAACTAGAGACATTCAGCTAGTACCTCTTTGTTTGGAGTCGTAATAACATATATGCTATTTCGACAATTTTCTTAAAGTTGCAATAAACATATTTATAATTTTATCTTTACTCTTTGAGACAATTTAAGTGACTCCCTCAACATATGTCTATTGTGAAAATTATGATAATTTTCACTTTAGAACTAATCATTAATATGCGTATTTGTTGCAGTGAATTGATGGTAATATGAGATGAAAAATAAAATGTTCTTTGCTATAATTGATGGTAATTATGATTGGGGGGTGCATATCCTAAAAAAAGTAAAAAAAATGTATCTTTACTACTCCTTCTACACTCCAATATTCTTTACACTGTCAGGGACAAAGCACGTGCATGAAATCTAGTATTCATATAATTAACCATACTCCATCCATCTTAATTTTCTTCTTGGTTTTTAAGTAACTGCACTTCATCAGCACTCAATGCTTACCTCTTGGAATTTATCAACCTTCCTACAAATTTTCTGTCATCCTTCTCTCCCTTTTTAAACGACATCAACCAACCTTAACCCTCAACTCTTCTTGTTCTTGCAGGTCTTTGACAAAAGGGAAAAGGACAAAAAACAACCTCAAATTGGCAAGGATAAATTAATACAGGGCTGACTTCTTGTTGTTTTATCCTTGTTGTGTGTGCAGTGTGCTGTGTTAGAGAGCAAAGAGTCAAAGTGTGGTCTCAGTCATTGGGAAAGAGAGAAATATTGGGAGTGAGTGAGAGCGAAAGAGTGAAGTAGCTCAGCTTGATTCTCTCTCTCTCTCTCTCTCTCTCTCTCCTCTCTCTCTACTACACTAATTGAGTTGGCATTAAGTAACAGTAATTAAGTTGGCATTAAGTAACACTGGCTGCTTGTGCCAGCCCAGTACCTGCCACCAACTTCCATCAATACAAACATTGACAAACTCCCCCTAACAAGATTTGTGGGTTTTAATTAGGGATCAATCTAGGGTTGTTACACCTGTAATCACTGTTTGATTTAGTCCACCAAAAATGGAAACCAGCTAATATTATAGGATTCATGCATGCCTCCATGCATGTGCATGATGAAATTACTTGTTCAGATTGTTGCATGTCCCTAGGCTAACACTGTGTCTTCAGTAAATGTTCACGTGTGAGATTCAGTACATGCCCTTTGCATGAACCCTGCACGAGGGTCTCATTTGAGTTCAGAGCTTGATGGTCATGTACACGACATGGCCATTACTGCCAATGGCGATTCCATACTACGAAAGGCCCACATGTACATTAGGGTTAGGGTTACAGCTGCATGCAACATGACAATACCAAATTTGTGATCATGACATTTGATAAAAAAAATTCTTGTCAAATATGGGAATAAGAAGAACAAGATTCTTTTTTCCTCCTGGCTTACTTCTCTCTTGGGTATGAAAATAGGTACAGAAATAACCGTCAACAACTAACAAATATTATTGAGTCATCGTTCTTATCTTGCCGTCTATTAAAAGCAAAGGAACGCGAGTTCACACATAATATTAAACACTAGTTACCATAAAAGACCTAACTTGATGTTATAAGCTTTATAAGTCAACAAACTGTGAACATAACGTAATGAGTTGAGAGCCTAATTAATTTAAGGATGACATAGTTAATTTAGTTAGAAAAGAACAGCTCAACTGTTTAGGCTTTTCACCTAATACAAATCGCCCAATAATGTAGGTGGCTACAGCTCAACCCTCCTCCCAATTTCATCACTCAATATTATTATCAATAAATGAGGAGGTTGAGAATATTTCATTTCTTGGCACACACGCTCAATAATATATTGAGAATAGACCTCGTCAAGATACTATATTGATTAATTAACTAATTAAACTCAAGCACGCTGTCGTAGGGTCTACTGTAACTGTGTCTCGCATGCATGATGGTGTGTTTTGATTATCTAGGGTGGGCTGAGTCAATAGAGAAGTGATGCATACATATTTGCTTCACACTTGATGTTTATAGCTAGAATCTAGAACTAGGCTTCTAGCTATCAAGTGTAACCGTAATCCATCATTCACTCATTTTCATCTTGAACTTTCTCGCTACTGTTTCAAGGAAATCTCAAGAGAAAGAAGGTGAAAAAAAATGAATTGTCTTATTTATTACAAATTTATGCAAGTGTCCAAGAATTGTTATAGGCAAATGGATAGCCGAAAGAGTTATGCGTCCCTATGAATAGATAAAAGAGAGAGAAGTTTATTTAGATGCCCGTGAGTCTTGATAAACTATAAATTAAATTACCAATTTTTTTTTAATATCATAGATAACATGCAAATTGGAAGATGTTTTGGGATCTTTTGCCCGCACATTGGATGGTTCTGAAATTTGCACCGGAAGTTATTTTAAATCTTTTCTTAGTTTTTTCTTGCATTTGTATGTGACTTGTTAACTAGTTGGTACTGACAGTTGTCAGAATTTCAAAATAAAAGTGGGCTGCAATAGTCATGGGCCCTAGACCCGGCCACGGTTCCTCCGTGTGAGGAACCGGCGCCGACTGGTTCCAGCTCCGGTCCAAGTTTTGAAACCGAAACCGAATAACTAATATATATATATTTCTTAAACGTAGACTCAAACTGACCAATCAGTTAGCTCAGCTGGTTAGAAACGGGTCGAACCATTTTCGATTCGATTTCAGTTTTCAAGACCCGGTTCCGATTCGAACCGACGAATCAAACTAACCGTGATCGGGTCTAATGGGACCCAAGTCATTTCTTCCTCATCTCGTGTTTGACAGCAATGAAATACAGAAGGGAATCAAAATATTAATAATTACTGGGCTCAATCTCAGTTACAGACAAGATAGAGAAATAATTATTAAAATTTTAATACTAGTGTCAGAAGTCCTTGCTTTTTCCTCCAATTTGGAGAGGATTTCTATTTCTCACTTTTGCGAAGCTGTCAACCTTTTCCCACCACATTTTTCTCTACAAACAAACACTGTTTGAGAAAGTGTGAGATAGAAAATATCTTGAAACCACAGATCAAGGGAAATTTTTTTTCCTTTCATCTCGCTTTTCATCAAACAAATATGTCCTAACTGGATCAAGTCACTAAACACAATAATATTCCAAAGAATCCTGTGATCCCTCTTGTCAAAATATGATTGGACAACGGACAACCGACCCAAAGGATTTAATGATTTGTGTTACTTATTTCATGGAAATTTCCCAGGCAAAACAAAATAAAGTAAATGCGAACTAAAAGAAGCTTATACTATGACTAATTAATTAAAAGACTCGTCTTTGTATATTTCTTAAGAAGTTGGAAATGTGGCTTCAAAAAAAAACTTCAAGTAAAAGTTAAATAAAAGAAGACTAAAATAAACTAAATATAACCATAATTTTTAAGCCTTAATTTAAACATCTTTTCATTCTTCTTTTACTTTGATTTGTTTTACAGCTCACGTTATGACTTAAAAGACTAGTCCTTATATATCTTTCAAGAAGTTTAAACATGGATTCAAAAGGGACTTCAATTAAATCTTGAATAAAAGAAGATTTTAAAATAATAATTAAAAAAACTAACCAGGAGCTATACTTTTTAAGCCTGAGTTTAAGCATCTCTCAGTCTTTTTTTCTTTTTCTTTTTCTTTTTTTTTTTGCTTGCCATATAAATTTGTAGTGACTGGTGACCCAAAGAAACATAGGATCTATTCAGGATGTTTTACTCCATAACCTATTTGATAAGATTATTATTTGTTATCCTCTCTTAAGTGAATTGTGCGAATCTGCTTCTTCTCTATTTTAATTTAAGTTTTTCTTCATTCTAATTAATTGCAATATTATGAATTCAAAACATAATAATAAGTTTTAAAAAAAATTATATACTTAAAGCAAAACAAAATAGCTGGCGCAACTATAGCAAAATATGGTAAAACTTCTTTACATTAGGCAAGAAGTCAGGGGTTCAAATCCCGCTCGTATCAGGTTATGGCATATATTCCAAAAAAAGAAAGAAAGAAACAGCAAGCAAAACAAAATAAATGATCAATTTCAATAAACTATAATCAACTTTCAGACTATTTCATTAAACTATCATGAACTTAATGACTTTATATCTTTCTAGTAAATCACCATGAAAATAACTATCATAAGTCCGATAATAGGAGTTTAAAACTATACTTTTATCCTTATATTCATTTTAAAATTGTAAATTTACCCTTGTATTTTCCATTTTCTACAGGGACTGAAAATAGTAAATAACTATACTAAATTTTATTATTAGTATATCCAGATATTTTTAGTGTTAAAAAGACATTTTATTCTCACAAGAATAATATATTTTAATGTTTTAAAAGAAAGTCTGATCTTTAAACCTAGTTTATAATACAAATTAGAGAGCAAAAGCATTTTGTCTTTAAAAGTCATGCGTCTAACATGTGACTATTTTTTAATATAAGAGATGGTAGTTATCTGAAAAAATTACTACACGTTGAGAGAGTTGCAAACGGTATGCAAGTTCATAAATGTTTTTTAATTTATTAAAATGGGACGTAGCAATCTAAATAGCACCAAAATATGCACACCTTTGGGGGAAATTGCATGAATATATTCTCAACTTCAAATCGGTTCAAATTAATATGATAACCTTTTCAAAACGTTACCTTCTGTTAGTGTCGTTAGATTTTTTGCCCCTACGTGACTTACACGCGATCTAACATGGAATAAATTGCCCCCAGACCTTATATCAAATATACCTTGCTTAAAATTAAATTAATTTTCTTATTATTTTTTTTCTTTCCCTCTCTCCTCTCCATTCCCCCTCTCTCCACCCATCAAGCACACCCGACAAACCCAAATCTCTCTAATTTACTGTGGTGTTGGGCTTGCTTGAATTGGGACTTTTTCCTAATCTTTCCAAACACATGAATTGGAAATTGGGAATTCATTAAACAACACAAAATAATAGAACCCTAAAATTCGACGCCGGCATTTATTATCCAAAACAAATTGCTCAAATTAGGGTGTAACATTCAAAATTTGCATTCACAAAGTTTCCTTTGCCGCACGCTACTGCATAAAGCCCATAACAATAAGAGGGTCATAAAGTACAGTCCATGACATTTTGATAAGCCCATTAGAACAAAGATGAACAGATATAAACACCAAAAAGAAAAAAAAAAGTTTCAAAATTGCTTCTGAATTCTTAAGTGGGCGTGTGTGTATATATATTTATATATATTCTCTAAATCTTCTTTTCTTTTTATAGTTGCAGTCCGATTGATTCTGGGCTTGTTGGAGGAATAACTTGTTCCCAGCGAAAGACATAAAGTTGCTAGCAACGAAATCAGGAGAAAGGATCACTTGTTCCTCAATCCACCGACCCTAATCAAACTACAACTCTCTGAACTAATAACAAAGACAGTAATTAATCACGTCTGAGTATAATTAGGGAATCATTAGCCATCATCAATCTCATCAGCATCATCCCTGAAGTGTTCACCAAGAAAATCCCAAAGCCAAAGCGCTCAACACTACAGCCTGTAACAAACTTCTCACTAACTCTATAAATCCCAATCCAAGCTGGCTAACTCCAACGTAACTCCACAAGTACTCCCCCATGGCAGGCCCTCGACCAGGCTCAAGCCAGACAGCCGCCGCGTCCCGGCCCGGCCTGCTGAGATGCATCATCTCACCATCCTCGCCATCATCATCCTGTTGGGCCTCATCATCCTCATCATCTGGCTCGTCGTCCGGCCCGCCCCGATCGAGTACACGGTCGAAAAGGCCGAGATCCGCACTACAATCTGACCTCCAACAACGCGCTCAACGCCACGTTTGATCTGAGCCTGCAGAGCAGCAACCACAACAAACACGTCTCGATCTACTACGACTCGGTCGAGGTGAGCGTCTGGTGCTCGGACCAGAAGGTTGCGTTAACTGACTTCGCGCCATTTCACCAACCTAAGAGGAATGTTACGACGATGGATGTGCGGCCGACGGCGAACGGGGTGGCGCTGAAGGGCGGCGTGGCGAAGAATTTGAAGCGGGATCGGTCGGCCGGGGTGGCGAGGTTGGAGGTGAGAGTGGTGGCTCGGGTGAGGTTCAAGGTTGGGGCTGTCAAGTCGAAGCATTACACGATGACGGTGGAGTGTGAGCCTGTGTTGGTGCGTTTTGGGTCCGCTGGTGCGTTTCAGAGAGTGTATTGTGACGTTGATATATGAGATGAGGGGTTTGCATGGGTTGGGTGTTTGTATTGAGTTTGCATTGGGTGTGGTTTAACACTGATTGGTTCATATTTTCTTTTCTTAATTTTTATGTTGTTTTCTTGAGAAGTTAGTGATTGTTTGAATCATGCACTGATCGTATACAAAGATTTTCTATTCTTTTCTTCAAAACCAACCCCCCCCCCCCCCCCCCCCCCCCCCCCCCCCCCCCTCTCTCTCTCTCCTCTCTCCTCTCTCTCTCTCTCTCTCTCTGTGTGTCTTTCCTTCTTTGTTTAACTTTTTCTGTATTTATTTATTTATTTTTGATTTCGTTTCAAGACTTTCAGACGCTTTAAAGAACTTCTCGTATTTCCACTTTTTTTTCCCTAGAAACGCTCATAGGTTTACCATAGTTTAGTTGTAGCCCCAAGTGGAAAACAGAATCTCTGACTCAGAATAGAAACTCATGAGAGAGAATAAAACGTTCGGTGCATATCTAAGAATCACAAGAAGAGCCTTCATGAAATTGCTAGTAATCTTCATGTGCAACATTTATACGTCGTGAGTGAGACTCCACGAATGACCAGTTAGGCCTAGTGGCCTTGGTACGCCGCAAAGTCAAACCGTTTGCGTAAAACGTTTTTCAGTACACTTTACAAATTTAGTTCGAAAATCTATTCACTCACTGCAGATGGAGAGATTCAAACCTCTGACCTCCCAAAAGGGAAGAAAATGAAATGCCGCTTGAGAATGCTCAGTTAGTCTCTTTCTTCTCATTGAGCCTCAGTAAAAGACTTTACCTTGAATCCTGATAAGTGAAAAAGAAATACTTTTCATAGACACTTTTAATTTACACTTTTTCTACTTCAAGCCTAGACACGACAGACATAAAAATACATAGGCCCAGGAACAACCCAGAAAATTGTATAAACCTAAATCTATGCATCCATGTACTAGTCCACTAGGTACTATGTCAGCCCAGGCATCGTATTTGTTCAGTCATTGTGTCTCCATTCGTACTTGAAACTTGTTGCTCCATTCATACTTGTATCATAGGTCTGAAAATAACTAGGCCGTAGATTTGACAACCAAGTGATTGAAAATTGAACGTAATAACAACCGAGTCCATTGATTGGGCCTGTATGCATAATCCTCCTCCAGACTTGATAGTTCCTTTAATTATATTGATGATATATCTTGAATTTATAATTTTATTATCACAAATCACGTTATCTTACTAATATGGGTGAAAAATGTGTCGGGTTTGACCATAAGTGGCATCGCCGTGAACTGAAATTACCAGACCCAAACCCAAATGTGCGGGTTTAAAAACTCAACAAAACGATGTAGATCGGGTTAAAATTTCGCCTAACTCAAACTGCATGAAATTATTTTTATCAATATGATATACACATGTCTTTGATCTCAACCGCTCATCTCTTTAGATTAGTCTAAAGGCTCTATGTAAAGAGAATGTGAAGGATTTATATATAATTTATTTTTAGTTTGTTACAATTATTTTTTACAGTGGTGTGCTGATCTGTTCTGTTGGGTCTGGTACATATTTTATTGTTTGTGTGGAATTATGTTCTACTTTGATTTTTGTGTAATAGTATTGTCAAATTAAGTGCATGTAATATGTAATAAAAGAAATGAATAAAAAAATCATAACCCATGAAAACCGACCCGGCCCGTTCCAGCCCATAAACCCATAAAAAGTCCTATTAAGGGGATCCCTTCGGTGCTCTTTGTCACCTTCCCAAATATACTCCCGAACATTATTAGCCATCTTTGAGTAGTTAATTAGGTTGTCATATTAGGGTCAAATATTTGTATTATCGATTTCTTCCCTTCCTAATATTACACAATTCTCTAAATCAGTGCAATGTTCAATCCATTTGATTATTCCCATAGAGTCTAGATAGGGAGGGATTTATCTTCACAATATTTTTGTTAACAATTATACATATCATTATGGGTACTGTTTGATTAGGGCTGAAAGTGAGGAAATAAGAAAGTAGTAATAGTTTCTTTTGAAACTTGAGAATTGATTAGTAAATTTTTCGGTGTTTGAATGTTGTTGGGAAGTATGGTATGAAAAATGTTATGTCTTTTCCGGTGTTTGGATAGTAATGTGGAAGTGTAATTGGAACAGTTGACCACAAAGTTGACCGCAAAATAATATTAAAATAAAATTAATTAAGAAAAATAAAAATTGGACTGTAATTAAATGCAAGTGAGATTTATATCACCACAAAATTAACTGTTTTGAGTTACAACTTATTATAAATGAGATTTACATGACCACAAAATTAACTGTAGCAACTTGAAAGTGAGAAATGGTTGTGTAAAGAGGAAAAGAGAAAAGGAAAAGGGGTTTTCTCATTTTTATTTTTCGGTGTTTGGATAGATAGAGAAGTGAGAAATGACACTTCACCATTTCCTTACTTCCGCCCACTTCCTTGAAACCAAACAACCCATAGTCGCACAAAAAGAGTGATCAAGTTATGGACTATAATATTGTCGACAATATTGGAGTTAAGGATGAGAATGGACGTGTTCATAACCCCCATTCGATATGTTCAATAGAAATTTTTCTTTAAGAAAATGAGAAAATTCATATTCTTATAAAAAAAAATTTTATTGGACATGTCTAAATGAGAGTTAATGTACACGTCCATTCTCATCTCTAGTTGAAATTAATTTTGTACTATTTTCTTGACTTCAGCAAAAGAGGACAAGGATAAATTTGCATGTGCAGTCCCATTTTTAGATAACTACGTGTTTTTTTAAAATTTAAGATCAGACAAAGTTGATACGTACGAAGTTACGTTGAGGATCATAAGGTTCTCAATCTCAACAGCTATATAACTATTTTTACTTTATTAATATTTAATACCTCTTTGCTTTCTCAATTTTTACACAAAGAAAAAAAACCTCAAATAAAACAATTAAAGCGCACAAATTATGTAACTACTCTCCTGGACTGTCCAACGACTGACATGTTGGTGCACCCACCAGCTAGGTCAATACGTGGGGCCCATGAAAAGATGGGGTACAACTTGTCATCAATTATTTCTTTGAGCGTCAATTATGGGCTTCAGTTGACCAACCAGACGTCATTAGGTGATAAGTTTTCACATAAGCCCTTGGAATGATGAAAATGGTAGTTTTGCCACCACTAATTGCCTCCATGCCCCTATAAAACTTCAGAATTTTGCATGCAGTAGCTCAAGGAGAAACACAAAACACAGTTGCCAAAACTGATTTTGATTCAATATATAGCGTACAGTTGCTTGAGTTAGGCTGTTTGGAAGGCTTGTTTGGTTGCAAGTGGGCGGAAGTAAGAAAATGAGGAAGTATAATTGCTCACTTCCTTATCTATTTAAACACCAGAAAAAAAATAAGAAAACTCTTTTCCTTTCTCTTTTCTCTTTTACACAACTATTTCTCACTTTCAAAGTGCTACAGTTAATTTTATGGTCATTAAATCTCATTTGTAATAAGTTGTAGCACAAAACAGTTAATTTTTTGATAATGTAAATCTCACTTGCATTTTAATTACAGTCCATTTTTTATTTTTCTTAATTAATTTTTATTTTAATATTATTTTGCGGTCAACTTGGTGGTCAACTTTTTCACTTCCACTTCCACATTACCATCCAAACACCGAAAAAGACATAACATTTTTCAAACTGCACTTCCCAACAACATCCAAACACCGAAAAACTTACTAACAAATTCCCCAGTTTCAAATGGAATTATTATACCAATTTCTCACTTCCACCCTTAACCAAACAGGCCCAAGGAAGTGGATGGCAGTGAGGAAGTGAGAAAGTGTCATTTCTCACTTCTGTTGTCCATTCAAACCTGAAAATGAAAAATGAGAAAACTCTTTTCTTTTCTCTTTTTTTTTTTTTACAATTATTTTCTCACTTCCAGAGTATTGCAGTTATTTTTGTGGTTATGTTAATATCATTTGTAATAAGTTTTACTTCAAAACAGTTAATTCTGTGGTCATATAAATCTCACTTGCATTTTAATTACGGCCTAATTTTTTTTCATAATTAATTTTTATTTTAATATTATTTTTCACTTAATTTTTGCGATTAATTTTTTTACTTTCATTTTCACATCACACACCAAAAAAATAATATACTTTTTTATTTTTATTTTTCAAGTACCAACCAAATACTCAAAAAAAATGCACACAAATTTACATTTTTCATTAAAAAAAAAAAACTTACTTCCTCCTTACTCACTTCCGCCCACTTCAAGAGGCAAACAGCCCAGAGAAACCGGCCAATACAATGATGGCGAAAGAAAGTGACATAATCACAATGAGTATGGCCGAATTATCAAGAGACAAATTGACAACAAGAATTGGGAAGTACATATCAAATTTAGTAACAATATGATGACAAGTCATTAGTCTAATGTTTCTTTTTAAAGGAGGTACAAATTCAATACAATTTTGCAGTAGTTAATTTGAATGGTTAAATTAACTGACGTAATATTATTTAATTTTACTTATATAAATTAATTATAAATCTTTAATTAGAAAGTAAACAATTTATATAAATACATTTACTATTCAAAATGGAACTGTTAGACATACAACTCATGCATTAAAATTTGGGGCATTTTGCAACACCTCTTGTATCCTCTTGTATCGAATTGTAATTAAGAAAAAACTCAACTTCATAATTTTATTTTCTTCAATTATTTTTTTTTTAAGTAAAGATGTGCGCCCACATGTTAAGAATTGAAGTGCTCGTCAGCCACGAAAAACGAAAATGCCCCTAAGTATCGTTTCAAAAAAGTAGACCGTCTCGAAAATACCTTATTTTTTAGGATTGTGATTCTGATCGCAGTCCTCACTAAGTGATCACAGTATAGAGAATTGTTACTATAATCGCAGTCCTTATAAAAATGCTTTATTTTTTAGGATTGTAACTATGATCGTAATCTTCACAAAATATTTATAACCTTATTTTTGAAAATTGTGACCATAAAATACACTGTTTACGCGGACTGCCCATGATCATAGTCCTCACAAAAATATCATGTTTCCGTGTCTTTATAAGATTGCTATCACAATCACCGTCCTCTTTATTAGGACTGTGATCATGATCACAATACTCACAAAAATGTCCTATATTTGAGCCTTTATGAAGACTGCGATCATAATCGTACTTGATCGTAGTCCTCACAAAATGCCCTATTGATCACATCCTCACAAAATGTCCTATTTTTTGAGTTTTTCTGAGGAGTGCGATCATGGTAGCAGTCCTCACAAAATATCGTGTGGTCGCAGTCTTTACAAAATATCGTATTTCAAGGTTGAATCTACAAAATAGGTCAATCCAAAAAAAAATTTCAGGAGCTCCGCCCTCACCCTTTCCAACTTCACGAAAACCTGACCGTGCAGGTCGATTTAGGAATTCTCTGCGTCGGGGTCAAAGTTGAGAAGATAACAACATCTGAGATAATAGGAAATGATAATATATAAATAAGTGGTGTTTGAAAGAAATCAGTTTATGCTGACGTGAATGAAGTTATAATGAATCAAATTATGACATTAAGTTTTTTTTTTTTTTTTAAATTACGAAACAAACCAGGTGGGTGTTGCAAAATATTTCTTAAAATTTTCACTTTCTAACCTCACAAACATCTCCAATGTACCTATAACACGTACAGAAACAATATGTGAATATGAATTGCTACGTAACAAAGTCCTAACACTACTTCAATAAATGATCTCATGGCCGAAACTCGAAAAGACTTCGTTCGATCCAATTGACCGATTATGATCTAACGAATGGCTAAAGTCTACTGGCACAAAACCAAACCAAATGTTAACCCAACCTGTACATATACTCTCAACCAGATGTGAAATATATAAGTTCTTTAGGAATTATTCCAAAAGACTAACATTCTAGGTCAACTTTGTTCAAATTTTTATATACTCAAAATCATTCTCATGTCTAGCCGATATGAGACTATTTATTTGCCAAATCCGCAACAGCCCAACTAGCTTTGCGCCTTTCGCGTCTTAGAGGATTGAGCTTCACCTATGTACACGATTAAGTTCGGATCATAGTTCTAATACCAATTGTAAGACCTTGAGATACCATTTTAAAAAAATTAACTTAGGTGAAGCTGTCAAACTTATATGACCAAAACTATATCCATGTCTAGCCGACGTGAGAGTATTTGTTCTAACATCCAACTTAACAAAACACTAACTCTAATACAAATCTGCTTTTTCACTTTACCGTTGATGTAATATTTTAATCTGTCATTATCTAATAAATACGAATTTACCAAATTTAGAAGGAAGACCAACAACCATGCTAAAATAACATATACGAGGGACTGAGAGGATGATCTCTTGCAAATGAGAACCAAGATCCATGGACATTTTAAGGATCTATCTCCAGCTGTCAGGTGAGGCAAGGACACTTGTTTTCTCCTCAATGCAACTCGCCACACAATTCCTAATTCTTGCAAAATGTACCTTTGTTTGGCCGCCTTCTTTGGTGTCGCAGAAGGGATAAAAATTAAAATTTGTTTTTACATAACACATCAACATCCCATGTTGTTGTTGAAATTTTTATTTTTTATTTTCCTTTTTTCCTTTTCTAAATCTATGATCCTCTCTTCTCTCCTCCTCCTCTTGTCTCCAGCTACGAAAAAAAAAAAACGCCACTCTCTCTCTCCCCTCTCTCTCTCCTTTCTTCAACTGTTCTAGGAGGAGAGAGAAAGCTGTTACTTTTTTTTCTCCTCTCTGCGGATCTCTCTCCTGATTAATCCCCATTTGGGAAAGAGAACATGTTCAAATTGAACAGACATAGGTCTGATAGATTGGGGGAGAGGGTGGAATTCAGGTTCTCCAGCTTCCAGGCATTTCAGGTGATGCATTTCTATTTTCCAATTTAATATGGTGTTTTTGTGGGAATATGGGGATGACCATTTGGCACCTAGTTGGGATTTTTGATTGCCCGTGTTGGGATTTTGCCAAAATTGTGCCTTGAGGCTATGTTTCTCAATTGTAACATGTGTACATCTGTATTTTGATCCGCTTTTTGATTGCCCATGTTGGATTTGTGCCCATTTTGTACGTTGGGTTGAATGAAATGAATTGGGTTTTATCTGGGGCATATCTCATGTTGGGTTCCTTTTTCTAATAGGTAGCTCAGATTGATTGAAGTGAATGAGCTTTTGTCTTCTATGTTGCCCAGTTTGACTTTTCGAGTGCTTGGACGCTTGGATGCTGAATCTGCTAATTGTAGTGTGGTGTGAAATTGGGGCTTACACAATTGCTCTTACGTTGTAGTTTTGATTACGCATGATGAGTTTTGGCCCAACTTGCATTGAAGTAGTGAGCTTCTGTTTTCCTTATTTGTCCTTGATAGTGTAGCAAGAAATGTTGATGGGCACAACTCCCATTCGTTGGATTAGTTGGTTTTTTGTTTTTGTTTTTTGAAATTGCCCATATTGAGCTGTTTTCTAATTTTTTTATCTTTTAGATTGAAGTAAGTTAAGAAGCTTTTTTTGCCTCCTATGGTCCATTAAATAGTTTTTAGCGTGAATTTGCGGGCAAACACTTGAGTGTTGTAGCATTCTGGTTTCTTAAGTTAGGATTTCTTTTTTCTAATTAGTAGTTCAGTTTAAACATTGTGAATGAGCTTTTGCTTTCAGTTCTAGTTTAGTTTGACCTTTATCCTGTTGCCATTGTTCTATACTTGAATGGTGAAATCATTCACGTTAATGAGTTTAGCATAGAGAATATGATAAACTCTTAGACACTTCATAGTGGTGCTTCTTGGACAATTAGGGTTTTCTTTTTTTTAAAATTGTGTTAGATGCTCAAACAGTTGAATGGTTGACAAAGCTTTCCTTATTTCTTTTGACATTTCAAATCGCAATGGTATCACCCTTCCTTCATTAACAGTGTAACTTTTATATGGTATCACCCTTCCATCCTCAACCCCAAGTTGTATTTACCAGAAGTTTAATTATGTTTTTTTTAGTGAAATAATCTAGATATGTTTTGTTGAATTATGAACCAAGTGGATAAGTGGATAACTGGATCTCTCATTACATGCTTAGATGCATATTCGCATTCACATCAATAAAATGATTTCTAGGCTTTCAGTAAATTCCATGTCAAGTTGGACACTTTTTGGGCACTTGGAAACCTGTGGCCATGTCTATGTAAAAACTGCTTGATAAGATTGATCCAAGATGGAGTCCAAACTAGTACGCTGTCATGGTGTAGGATCTATGATTCATCAATGGCAAACAGATTAACGCTCACGGGCATACAGATATGAAACCTTATATAATACTAAAGTAAGAATCATATTTCGCTCATCCTCAACAATTTATTTTATACTATGATTTGAAGACACGAACTCGAGTGTCTTACTCCAACACAGACATGGGGTGTCGGACATGGCAATTGTCCAAAATTCAAACACTAGGACACAACTAAATATGCAAATCTATTATGAATATATGCATATTGACCTAAGAATTTTATGTATTAGGCTAATATAAATGCACGAAAAACTTAATTTTCATAAAATGATTTACAAAATAGTTAACTTTTGGCAAAGATCATAATATACTTCTCTTATGCATATTTTTTGAAGTAAATAATGGTTTATACATTTGTAAGTAACGAAAATAGATGGACACGCGTGTCGTGTCTGTGTGTCGGGCACGCCGATTTTTGGCGGGAGAAATGTCTTATATATCATAGGTTTTGTATTCATATTCTTACTTAAATACAGATCTCTCTCAATACATGAATGATCAGAGTGATCTTTTGGGATCTCTGCCCCATTTGGCAAAAAATTGCATTCCTGAAAGTGTCAACTCTATTTATTGGTGCCAGCGTGGGGTTGGGGGAGTGGGGGTGGTTAGGTGGTTAAATGGATGGGTATACATGAAAAAGAGAAAATGAAACCTTATCAGCTCCACGAGCTATGAAGGAGATACAGGAAATTGCACAAATTATCATTAAATTGGAACTTACTAGCCGTACACTGAAACTTTGAGAAAGAGTAGAACAAATATATGGAAAAAAGGTAGCTTTCCAAAAATTTATTTGATGTCATGCCAAGGTAGCTATTGACCTATTAGAAAATTGATTGAAAGATTTTGCATCACTTAGAAAAAGCTTTTGATGGGGTCCCCCTGGAGATTATGTGGTGCATGTAGTCTGTTAGAAAAGAAACAAATACCTTGTCGTTATCTTGATGTTATTACACATAGCTGACGGAGTAGAGTGAGGGCAACCACAACAGATTCAGATCTAGATTAATTTGCTGTTGCTGTTTGCTTACATGAAGCATCGGCACCAAGTTCTTCTTTGTAACATTTATTGATAAACTTTCTAAGCTTTTTCAAGTTTAGCTCTCAGTATTTATGATACTGTATTAATTGATGAGACAAGAAAAAAAATGATTCCATAGGGTCTATAACTAGCAGGACGACAATAGAACAGATGAAATATGCTTTTATGGGAAGTGTAAGAAAATCATTGAGGTTATAGTTCACGTGAATACCCAAAAATTCCCAAGAACGTTAATTACTTAGCTTCAATCATTCATCATGACGGTGAGAGTCCATAGTTAGGACAGGATACGAAAGCCGGCTACAAGATGAGATATGAATACGGGATATGTGGCCCTTGAAAAATAGTGGAAATGTTTATATGCATGTGTATAAGTACACACTTATAGATGTATGCATATTTCTGTATGTAACTATGTATATGTACATGCACATATGCATTTGTATGTATAATTGTTGTGTGTGTGTGTGTGTGTGTGTTATATTTTCAATTAACATTTGATTTTATTAAATTCTTCATATATCTACGATAAATTTGGATTAACTTTTTATTAATTTAATTTTATAGATTGTATATTGTTAGTAGTTTTTTTTTAAATTGTATATGATTTATACTAATTAATCTCCCGAGAAATATATTTTCATTTCTGAAAAGTTTTTCAAATAATAATAATAAAAAAAAAAATTGTTAGCATGTGACAATAGTAGCCAACTTTCTACAAGTTTTACGGAATTGATGTAAAAGTGTCCTAATAGTATCTTAAGTGTTACATGCAATACAATATTAGTGTCTGAAACCAGTTTCCCGGGCACAAGTGTCTCATTCATATATAGAGTGTCTGGTAGCTACTAAGAACGATGTTGGTCTTATTATCAAGGCATGAGGGTTAAAGTGGACCTATGCTATTGAAGCAGTGTGATTGAAAAATACATATGGAAAGTGAGAGGTAAAAATTAGCCATGTCGCATCTGAATATTGGGCAGCCAAGGATCAACATGTCCAAAAAAATCAGTGTAACTGAAATGAAAAGTTAGGATGGATGAAAAAGAGTATGCTAGAAGATAGGATAAGGACGAAGTAAATTCATGAGATTTTAGAAGCAGCATTGGTTGAGGGTAGGATGAGGGAGATCCCAGGAGGTTCATTTGTTGAAATTTGATTCCCCAGGTTTTAATTATGGAGGTTATGGTCATCCTTGGATGTAAAATTACATGCTCCACCAAACGTGATTTGTTAAAATAATGCAATGGAAAATTTTCCCATATAAGGTTGTACATAACACTATATGTAGGTAGTAAATCCGCGTGGGAAAATACTGAGGCAATGATATACAACTGCAACATTTTATACTGTGTTTTAAGATTTCTTGAGGTCCGAGGCCTCAGCTTTCAACAGTGAAAATCAAGGTGTATAATCATGTGAAACTTCAAATCTTAGAAGATTAGGTTATTTGCATGTAGTTAATCCCCTAACAAAGCAATATCTACACATGAGGAGAGAACAAGCCCTGTGGCCTTAATTGATATTCACATGCCTCAATTTTGTTTCAGTTTATGTGATCTGGAGTTGATAGATGGATATTTTAACATTGCAGTCAGCATATACTGACATCTGCCCTCTTCTTTTGTTAAGTTCAGATTTATTGTTAGAACTCACGACAATTCCTCTTATAAGATATGTTAACTCAAAAACAAAATTTAGAGTGATCCTTCTGTGTGAACTAATAAACTTCTATGTAATAGGCAAGTAATGTTGGTTAATGTTACCTTTTCATTATAGTGCTCCATTTATTGGGTTAGCCTGTATTTAAACCTTATATAGACAATTTATGTCAGCTGTTAAATGTTTTTGTTATTCATTTGTTGGTTATATAGATTCCTAAAGGATGGGACAGACTAGTTTTGTCTCTAGTCTCTGTGGAGACAGGAAAAACAGTTGCAAAGGCCAACAAAGCAACAGTTCGCAGTGGCACATGTCAATGGACAGAGACTTTCTCAGAAAGCATATGGAATCCTCTGGATGGTGCATCGAAGGAGATTGAAGATTGTGTGTTTAAACTAGTTGTTTCCATGGTACAATACTGCATCTGATTATTTCTCAAAATATGTTGGCTGTATCTTTTGGCTTCCGATGTCACGTTATTGTTATTCTTAATTGACTTCCATTGATTTTAGTTTATGAATTTCTCTGATAGATTTCATGCTGCAGGGATCACTGAGATCAGGTATATTAGGAGAGCTTATTATAAACTTAGCAGATTATATGACTTCGCAAGACTCTGGTTCCCTTTCTTTGCCCCTAAAAAGGTGCAATTATGGGACGATTTTGCAGGTGAATATCTGTGCTCATGAATTCCAGTTACTGCTGTTGAGTATATATTATGGTAATGAATGCTTCTAGTTGTTGTGCGAACATTACCGTCTTGGTTACATGAAAGATACAAGATGGTCTTATGAGCAAGATTATTCACATGGAATTGTCGGTACAGACAGACTCATAGTATAAGCAATGAACACTACCAACAATGCTTTCTAATTTATCCAATGTGTTCGAGAAGGGTTCATAAGTATGAAAAGTAGAGAAACTTAGTGCAATATATGTTCCTGTAAAGTGAAATCGGGATAAGAAACTTGTTTATTTGGTGTGTGGAGTAAAATTGTTATGGCTATCTGACTACCTTGAAGATATTTTAGCAAAAATCTTTTAACAGAAACTCTTAACAGAATCCTGGTCATCTATCTATCAAGTAATCAATCCATCAATCAATCGGTCTATATCATCTTAAAGGATCCTTTTGTGTGATCAAAATAATTCAGTTAGTATTATGGAAGGAAAAGTCTCCTTACTGGATCTTTTATGTGGTAGGTCTTGAGTGGATGGAATTCAAGTTTGTCAATTAACCACTTTACCTGAAAACGTAAGCTGATGGGTTCTCGGCCATTGCGTTTGGCGTTACTTTTGATTATAGATAAGTCCTTTGGAAGAAAGACTTATATAAAAGCTCTTGTTAGAAGATAACTTTTATATGATTAAAGTGTTTGGTACTATGAAATTGAAAATGCTTATCATGGAAGATCAACATTTGAACTAAGATTTATTTGAAGGAGTTTTAGATAAGAATGGATGTGTAACAGAGAAGGTTTTAGATAGGATTCATAATAACAGTCAATAAAGTAGAGAAAAGAGATCGAAATTTTCGGATAGAAATTAGATTATGTGGAGAGATCACCTAGAGAAAAAAATAGAAGAAATCTCAAGGGCTGGCATTTAGCTTTTGAGGTTGAGAGAAGATAGAAAATTTGGCTTCTCCAAAGACCAGCTTTGACTTGTGATATTCTAAAGAACTCCTTTTTAACCCATTAACAAACATCCAATTCAGCAAAAGCACTTATTTTCTTTTAAAGCGGTTCAAGCACTTATCACAAGCTATGCCAAAACACGCCCTAATAATGTATATCAAATAAGGCAATTGTAACACTCCCTTTCACG
This sequence comes from Agave tequilana, assembly GCA_038442645.1. Classification (NCBI taxonomy): domain Eukaryota; kingdom Viridiplantae; phylum Streptophyta; class Magnoliopsida; order Asparagales; family Asparagaceae; genus Agave; species Agave tequilana. Next base: position 26,459 of record JAVJIF010028472.1, on the reverse strand, counting down.
TGGGCCTTTGGGCATGTAGAAAGGTCTCCAGAAGATACATATCTATTTATCTATCTGGCTAGCTGTTTATTCATTTGTCATGTCCCTTTACTTAAGTGAAGGAAATTCAAGATTGCCAGATAACTTCATCTAAAAGCTTAATCAAATTGCTTCTATGCCAACAATGTGCATCAATCAATCTTAGCATTTCCCCTCACATGGGCCTCTAGGCGACGTGGAAACATCTTGAGCCGATTGATGACTCGTTAGGAAAGACAGAATAAATGAAGGAAAATAAATATATTTTGAATTACTAATAACAAGGACTGCCGAGGACCTCAATAATTTTCTTCTGTTAATGGTCATGCACTTAATATTCCTAATAAATTAATTCCTGAAATTTTGAGTTGCTTTTATTAACTCCTAACAAGTTTCCATGAAGCATATACTATGAATTATAATGGTAGTAGCATTTATTATTCAAGATAGAACAAGTCCCAGGAAAAGTTAGTAATTCTGTTTCTTTAACCCTGTATCCAGTTCTTTGCTAATGTCCTATTAACTTAACTACAACTTCTATTGACAAATGCCATTTAGTTTTTGATTTACAACGCATCAACTGTCCTAAATTCAAAATTTTAGTCCCCTCATGTCTTCTTCTACAAAATGGCCTCATCTATGTGATGGAGATGCTTATGTTATGAGAATCACATTATATTCTAATTTTATGATAACAAAAGAAACTGCTTTATTTCTACTCCAAGTGTTTTTTATTCTATTTGCACTTATGCTTGGTATACACTGTTGGCCCACAACCCATCAGCTTCTGACATATACCTGAGACCACTAAGAAAATGTATCTAGTAATGTAGCTGTGATGTCTCTGACAGTAAGCAATGATAACTTTCTTTCTTTTTATGTTGTGCAGGTCAGGATTCAGTGCGTTAACCCAAAAAGAGGATTCAGGTATAGCATCAATTAATTTTAGTGAGTTGAGATTGTGATTGTCTTTTTTTGCTTTGTCATTATTCAATTTATATTACAGGGATGTAAAAAGTTCAAAGGAAACAACTTCCTATTTTGAAGGTCGCCATACTAATAATGATGATGCGGATAGCAAGTCAGATGGATCTGATAATATGTTTAGGAGAACTTATCCAGATGAGCCTGTAAACCGGGGTGTTTCTTGCACAATATCCATATTTGCTAGAAAATTGGCAATTTGTCTTTGTTAACTGCATCCATATAGATCGTCATTTTACTCAATAATCACTACTATTATAAGTAGAAAGGAAGTGCAGCCAGCCGGCCATGGCAACCTTCCTTTCGTTATTATTTTTTCTTTTTCGGGTTTAACTGTCTTAAATTCAAAATTTTAGTCCGCTCATGTCTTCTTCTATTCTAATCACATAAAGCACCCTAGCGGCTTCAATTTCATTCTATTTAACTACACATGGGACTCACCGAATTAAGAAGGTAAAAACCTGTTCAGTCCAGAGTTGTCTCTTTGTAAGCCAGTCCCCGTTCTGGTAGGTCCCATCACTCTATTGGGGGCTAATCTGAAAGCAGTGCATATGAGAATGGAATGTGACTCAGGAACAAAGCTTTATCAAAACACCCACGCCAAATTTTAATTTTACGTAACATTTTAAAGAGTTCTAAACATAATTGTACATTTAACCTATAAAACTAGATAAAAGAAGTGTTAATTTTGTAAATAAGCTATGTATATTTAGGAAACCATTTTGCATATATAACCAGTTCCAAATTTAAATCTGTAGTTTCTAGGCATATAACCACCTCAAATGTAAACCCGTTTTCTACTTTTTGATAAAGCACTCAATCAAATATTTTATTTGCATGGACAATTTTTAAAAATTAACATTTACAGGTTTTTACAAATATAACTTGAATTTTGTAATACATGTGATGATGTTCATGCCTAACTTATTATTTTGAAGCCAGGGCATATAAACATGATAAGGAAAAATCTGCACGAAAAAAGTGAGTCGATCTCACATGAATTAAGTTAAAAACACAAATTAAAAAAGAAAATTATTGCTCTAGACGTCCTAATAAGCTAGATATTGCATTAAATTCAAAACCTTTGCACAATTTAAAATTCAAAATTTTTAGTATTTGTGTATCTATTGTATAATGATACTATAACTTAAAAATCTTGAATGGTTATTATATCTTTTGCATAATCTTTTCAATTTTGCAAAAGATTATTTTAGTTCCACGTGCGTCACACGTGCCAAATATCTAGTAATAACCCTTAATTTTCGTGGTTCCACATGCTTTCAAATTTATCTGACTTATTTTAAGTTTTTAACATATATGTTGGTGTAAATTACGCAAGTTCTATGTTAAATGTGCCAGGTACTTATTGACCAAGGTTTCATATTTAGATAGATTGATTTTTCACATTTTGAAATGGATTTTAGTAGTGTATCCAATAGCCTGAGTGAATATCTGGTTTTTTGTGGCTCCAGGTTTAAGCTAAACATTGTCATGAACTTCGTTATTGCAACTGTTTTTTTCTTTTATCCTCTTGTACAAGAAATTTTTGTAAGTGAAAAGTACAATCAAGCTAAATGCCAGACCTTTCAATCCTATCAACTTGTAATCTCTTCCCATATTATATGGCTATAGTAAATCAAGTTCTCTTGAATATGCCTCTGGAGAGCAAAAAGACTATGGTCTTTGTCATCTTACACCCGAAATTATCGTTGCATATGCCTGAAGCTGTCTGCTACAGAACAATGCCTGCTAGTGGTGATTTGCAGTCCACATTCTGTATTACACATTTTTTCATGCTACAATTGGTGGGACCACAACTATACTAGCTTATGCTCTTCTTGGAAGCCTAATACACCTGTAATACACAAGCACGGCACTGTCTACAACTGGTACAACACTGCTGTTCACCAAATTCACAATCACCTCACATTGCTATTTTCAGATTGCTGCATCTTGAAGCTATATAGTTACAGGAAAACCCAAGAATTAAGAAACCTAGGCCAAAGCTTAAAATTTGATTATGCTGTGAAGAATATGGAAGTGTTGTTAAAAATGTAAATAGTTCAGCATATGCAAGATGTAACCAGGTAGCGAGTCTGACCAGGGATGCTTAGCTGAATAGCTATCAAAACAGAACATAAGGACTTGTGTCCTACGCAAATTAGGGTAATTAGATTTATGAACACAAACAGAATGCTCAAGGTTCAAGAGAACTACATATCTGCATTTGGATTTTGTCCTAATATTGCAGGTCAACAATCAATGTTGAGTTGCATTTGAGATGTTGTCTTCCATCTTCTACTAACATATAAGAGAACCTAGCTTCCTATTTCAAGAGTTGAAAACAAGGGGAATGGTGAAGAATAAAGCTTGTTAATTGAACTGAAAGTTCCTTCTTAAACATATTGTACAACGACAAAATAATACCGAACATTTTGTCTAATGTTAGCCGTTCCCGGATAAAGCTTCTGAAATAACTTCATCACTGAAGTGTTATGCTCCAACTTTCTCTGAGCAGAGCACTTCAGGGCATTAACAACCCCCCCACCCTCACCACACAAACACACAAAACACACACACACACACACACACACACACACACACACGCACGCACAAGGTAAGTACAATGTCTAAGGATATTTACAGCTAACTCTTAGTTTTACTTTTTCTATCAATAAAAGCTATCATTTATGGTTGCATATCTCTCCTAATTGATTACTGAAGTGTTTTTTGCCTGATAAGAGACCTAAAGTATAGGTGATTTTTAGTTGATTACTAGCTCTTCATTTCTTTGTTATTTGGGTTTACTATCTAATAGATTGCACATCCATCTTTCCTGCTTACTTACAAGTCACCCTTTGCTTTCTTCAGGACACGAGTTTCTCAGCTTCTGGGTCACATCATAGCTCTGACTCTGGGGATAGTTCCATTGGCAGGTCGAATTTTTCTCCCAGAAACAATGAAAATGGTGGATCATACATGGGATGGCAAGATTCAGTGGCTCCCATATTAGTGTGACTTCTAGTGTAGGTCCTGCTGATGACTTTTCTAAGTCGGACCCATCATCATTCAATTCTAAGGCCTCAGGCTCCACTACTCCAAAGTGGCAAGAGTCTGTGACACAAATTTCTGCTCATGGTCCTGCTCCAATATCATTAAGGGCATCTGGTTCTTCTAAAGATCTCCTTGAAGCTGCTGAAGAAACCATTGAGGACCTTCAGGATGAGGCAAAAATGTGGGAGAGACATGCTCATAAATTGAAGCTAGATATTGAAAAATTTAAAAAGGAATGTTCTGATAAATCCAAGCGTCAGGCAGAAATGGATATGGAACTTTCTGCTGCATACTCTGAACGTGATTGTCTGAAACAAGAGGTTGAACAACTGAAATCATCCTTGGAAGAAATGACAACTAAACAAACTTCTACAAGAGCTTCTAAAAATGAAGTCATGTTACATGTGCAGAAGGAATTGGAGGATGAGGTGAAGTTTCTGAAAGAATCTAATGCCAATCTGAGTCTCCAGCTGAATAAGAGTCAAGAAGCAAATCTCGAGCTTGTTTCTATTCTCGAGGAACTGGAGGAGACTGTAGAGAAGCAAAGATTAGAGATGGCTGTCCTTCCACAAGAAAGTCCCGTAGGTGAATATGAAGGTGATATGTGGAGTCAAAAACTCTTGGATGTTGAGGCAGAGTGGGAGGCTAAGATATCAGCAAAAGAAGAAGAAATCAGAATGTTAGAGAAGAAGCTATCTGGCATGCCCAATGCTGAATATCCTAGTGAAAGCGAATCAAGTCGAGGTTATGTTGATTTGATAAAAGAAATTGAGGAGTTGAGAGATAAAGTGCAGGAGCTGGAAAAAGATTGTGCTGAACTTACAGAGGAGAACTTAGAACTAATATTTAAGATCCAGGGATCAGGGAAAAATATTAAAGAAGAAAAAGTGTCTGAAAATTCTGACTCTGAAACTGATTTTCTTAAAGCACAAATACATAGGCTACAAGAGGAGATTCAAAGAAAAGAAGTTTTGAATGGAGGCGGGACAGATCCATCTGCAATCCAGATGAAGAACCTCGAAACAAAATGTGCTGATCTGGAAGTTGAACTGCAATATTTTAAGGATCAAGCCTGTCATCTTGATATCAAGCTTCGTGAAAGCCAGTCGGAAGTAGAAGGGAAAATAGCAGAGCTAACTCAATTGCAGCAAAAGATAGAAATTTTACAACAGACTGACTTTCACAAAGCTGAGGAGGGAACTGGTAAAAAAGATGCAGGAAATGATTCTGCCATAGAAGAGCTGAAGTTTGCCTTTTCATTAAAAGAAAAGGAGATTGATGTTCTAACTCGCGCTAAAGAGGAACTAGAAGTTTTGATTTCAAATATACAAACAGAGAAAAGTCAGTTGGAGGAAAATCTGACTAGTGTACTTAGAGAAAGTAGTATAACCGCTAAATGCTTGGAAGATGTGCAACATGAGATGACACTTCTTGCTAGCAGTGTGGATTCTCATACTTCAACTAATAAAATGCTTGAAAGGAAGTTGATAGAACTTGAAATCAGCAGAAATGAACTGGAGATTCAGGCATCTGAGCTAGAGGAGGAAAATGTAAAGTTATCTGAACGTATATCCGGCTTGGAAGCCCAGTTAAGATACCTGACCGATGAAAAGGAGTCCTACAGACTGGATCTGGAAGATTCTATATCTCTTGTGGCTGACCTTGAGGAGGAAGTTGCTAAACAGAAAGCTGAAACAGATATACAAAAATGGGAGCTAAAACAAAAACTGCTAGATGCACAGAAAAAGTTGTCAGAAACACAAGAGGAAACAGAACATTTAAAGAGAACTCATTCAAAACTACAATCAACCATAGAAAGTCTTATTGAAGAGAACAGTTCCCTTCAGAAATCAAATGGAGATCTGCGGAGGCAGAAATTGGATTTGCATGGACGTACTGCACATCTGGAAGTTGAATTGAGTGAATCACAGGATAAGATTTCTGAGTTTCTGAAGAAGGTTGAATTTTTAGAATTAAAACTTTCTTCAATGCAAAATGACATTGTCTCAAAAGAAAAAATGGTAACCTCACAGTTGGAGAGTATTTTCCAAGAGCATGGGGACCAAGAAGAGAAAATAAGCCAGGCAAAACTTATGTTGAATCACATAGATGTGGAGAACACAGTTGAAGTGGAGAACCTTAAGAGGGAGATTGCACACTTTTCTTCGCAGTTATGTGCTACATACGACGAACGGGAGAGAATGGCATCAGATGCGGTACTAGAGGTCTCCAGCCTGCGTTCAGATAAAATTAAGATGGAGAGTAATCTAATGGAAGCCCATGCTAAGCTCAAGCTGCATGAAACTGAGCTACAGTCTCTCAGACAGGAATCTGGCAAGAAGGTTCAAGGTTTAGTTGACTTGCTAAATGCTTCCAAACAGAGTGAGGAAATGTTGATGTCTGACATTAAGACCATGCAGAGGCAAGCTGAGACTGCAAAATCTGGTGAAGAAAAATTTAAAAGAGTGGCAACTGAACTAGAACTAAAGCTAAAAGCTTCTGATTATGAAAAACAGCAAATAATGGAAGAAACTACCAGCTTAAAGGTACAAATGCAAAAGATAGTTCATCTTCAAGATGAAATCTTGGTTCTTAAGAGCTCTCTTGAAGAGGCAAAGTTTGAGAAAGGAAAATTAGAAGAGTTACTACAGTCAGTATCTGAAGAATGTGAAGGATTGAAAACTGAAAAAATATCACTCATAGAGAAAATCTCAAATGTACAGAAGGTCTTGCATGATGGTGGAGATGAAAGACGCGGTAGAATTGCTTTGGAAGAAAAGCTACTCAGGCTGGAGGGTGATTTGAGTGCAAAAGAGGCGTCATATGCTCATGAAGCAGAGTTGAAGAATGAAATTAACCGGATAAAGAGAACAAATAGCGAGTACCAGAGGAAGATACAATGTCTGGAGCAGGAGAAATGTGAACTAGTTAAAAAGGTGCAGACGCTAACGAAAGGAGAAAACCAGGATATGATAGTTCTGGACAAGGTGAGCATAAATAATTTCTGAATTATCTGAATCTACTTTGAAATTTCATTATTATCCAAAAAATAATTTTCAGTTTTCATGATTTCTATTCAAAGCTTAAAGTCAATAGGGCATGTGGAAATTTTCCAGTTTTTCTGATACAAATTTTTTTAAGCATGCGACTTGGTGTTGAGTAAAACTTTCTTGCTAATATATAGAGTGGGGTTGAAACGCTTAATAATGAGCATGAAGAGCAATCACAGACACAAGATGTTTTGCAGCTTGCAGATGCTGACCAGACTAAGAGATTGGTATGATCCTTTCCTCTATTCTGTAAATAATTATTTATAATTCAACTGTAAATAATTATCTTGCTGGTTTGTCCTAGTTTTTACATCCCATTTACTTCATATGAATAATTATTGTGGTTGGACTCGGTACACAACAATAAAAACGAAAACAGCAACAAATTTTTATCCCAATTTTTCAGTAGGCTTCATGAATCCTTGTCTAAACGCAGATGAATTTAGGCAATCTCCCCCGTCACATTAGCAACAATGATGATATTCTTTTCCATCACCTCCTTCGAGATTTATTTGGTCTACTCTTAGTTATAGAAGCTCCTCCAAACTATGGTCCTATTGATACTCTCATAGTCTCTATTCGCACCTCTAGACCATCTCAAAAGATTCTCAGCCATATTGTTCTCAAAAACTACCTTAACTTCGAATGTTCTCATTTCTTATCATCCCATCTTTTAGTATGTTGCGGCTCATCCTTCTCGACAGATAAGGTTGCAGCACTCTGATCAGAAAGCCTGATTGCATCAATTCCCCTTCATATATTACTCTAGGTTCAGTTAGACCACCCATCTCTACATACTCACTTTGAGGTAAACTCATTGTGGGCTTTTTATAGTCATATATTACTCTGGAAGGTATTCTTCACCCCAACCGTCCTGCTTTATTTTGATGAAAATATTCCTCAATATGACTATTGATATCATCAGATGAATGATTAATCTCAAACAATGGAAAGACTCACTCTTGGGTATTCTTAGCTGTCCATGCGAACTGTTCTCTCATTTCACTTTAATTTCGTCTGGGACATCATCTTGGGAATTAGCACTGCCATTTAGGCATCATAACAAGGTAAATTCAATTTTATTTTTCATATGCGTTCATATATTTTGACACTGGGATATCAATTGCTACCAGAAAAATGTTTTCTTTAACTTCTGTTTTTTTTTTTTTAAGTTTTTGATGACGTGGAATATCTAAAACTTCCAAAATTTCCTAGGAGTCTATTTGATCTTTTATTTGTATTTTTTTCGTTGACAAAAAATGGAAAAAAAGACGGTAAGTAACCCTTGAGATGACATTGAGCATTGTAAGTTAGAAAATAGTGTTCTAATAGAAAAAGATAGCATGTTTCAAATAATTAACAGAACATGAGGGAAGCCCATCTCATCAGGGGCCTATTAAAACATGTTGTGTTTGGTACGCATGATGTGCCATCACCCCTCACATCATATTCCTAGGAATGTGATTCTCTGACATCAAATTCATGGAATGTTACAGTACCCTGTTTGATATAATAAAGCATTACCAGGAATCTAACATTCCCATGTTTGGTACATTTAAAAGATTTCCGTGAATGTGATGTTAATGATAAAGCACAAAATATTCATCATCAATATTGAAAAATATTCATTCTAGCTCTCGTTATTCTAAATAAGATCAAATACACTTTTTTTGGAGAAACATAATGTCAAATATATTATTGCATGCAAATTTGTCAAAATGCGTCATGCCCATGGAATAAATATATAAAGACTAAAAAAGTACGACAAGAAATGAAAAAGTACAAATGAATCATATCTCAGATAAATCACATAACTTGTTTCAGCATTTTACTAAGCATTTCATGACATAAATTGACCAATAAAATTTTTTTAGAGCACTTATTGATGCAAGTGACTAAGACAAACTTATAAAATAATGTATCAAGACTTAAAAAAATATTTCAAGATTTCGTATTCACCATAACTGAAACAAACAACCTACTAGCGCGAGAGAGAGGAGCGGGGGGGGGGGGGGGGGGGGGGGGGGGGGGGGGGGAGGCTACTTTATAAATAACTATGCTGATGCTCCCACCCCAAATTTAAGAAGACCTTCTACATTAAAATTCATTCCGTTGGATGTGATGATAGATAAACTACCTAAAAACCAAATAAAATCAAATGATTCCAACATGCTTTAACCATGAACCATGCCACCACAAAGTTTTCATAAAATTGGTTAGTTTCTTCCCATTTAATTCATGGGTAAGACACGTCAAACTCATTTGACTTTTCCTTTGAGTGATTTTCGTAATAGATGACATCCAATGAGACATATCTTCAATTTGTGGAAGGTTTATCCATATAGCTGGGCTGGCAGTGTCTACACCTTGAATACTTCTGAAAGTAGCTAAGCACTCATTGTTAATGCATTTAATTGAGGAAATGTTGGACACATTAGAAACATGTCCAAAAATGAGTAGTAAATGACAATGTTTAAGAAGGATGATTGTCAATACGCTAAGAGATACGACACAAAATGAGTGTATCGATAAGAAGTTGGCTTTGCTCCTATTGAGAAAGTGAGGGAGAACAAATTAAGATGGTTTGGACATGTGCAAAAGAGGTAAAAAAAGAGCGCGTTAGTTAGTAATAGTGAAAGTTAACAGAGCATCAAGGACTAAAAGTGGTTGGTGGAGCTGGAAAATTTCATTAGGGGAGCAAAAAATAACATGTTTAGAGGAAGGTGGATCTAGGAGATTCATTTTGAGTCAAAATATCTACTTTTGATTTGGGCTTAAAATGCGGTAATTAAATTAGGTTAAGACACTGGAGCAATATATGCATAACCAAGAACTTTTGAAGGTTGAAAACATATATCATCACGACCACTTCTTAGTCATAACTAATCAACCAATAAGAAGTCCATATTACAAACTTTCTCTGAATGAACTTCATATCTATTTCTTTATTGCAAGCCCATAATTTCAAATCATTTTTTTCGATTAGTTCATAGTATAAAGCTTTTCACTTTTAGGTCCCATCGATTGAAAGTTTGAAAGTAAGTTAGAATTGAATAAGAATAATAGGATAAAAGAAGTTTTGGTTAACTAAACAATTTTGGCAGAAAGTAGGAATGTGACAAGAAACAAAACTTTCGCAAAAGAAACACATGATTTAGGCTGCTTCTAAGAGAAAAGGAAAGTAGAAATATTGTATTCTACAAATTGCCGATTATATGAGAATTAAAAGTTTAAATTGGTATATGATATATGAAATGAGTTTTCATGGAGAAAAGATTAGCTAGAGGTCACAAATTAGTGGGGTAATAGATAAGCATTATCATACTAATTGGATTTACATGGACAAGAATTAGAAGTCAAAAGTTTTTTTCTTAAAGTTAAGTATGGGCAAAGCTTTGTACTTAAATGTTCTCTCAAAATGAAGTGTCGGCAACTTTGCCCATAGTTGCCCATATTTGGAACCACCCATCAATAGGCCAAATCATAGTTCAAAGTCGCGGTCTCGCCTGCCGACTCGACAGTCACTGAGGCGTATTGATCGCGGTGTCGTGAATCAGTCTCGGGCAATACACATAAAATGTTACATAGAAAGCTCAAATAATTTTAAAAAAAGTCATGAAAAATATAGACATCAATATTCTAGCTTTCATTTCTAGCAGTCACGGGTGAATGATGCATCCTATTATAATCTGTAAAAAATTAAACCAAAAAAAGAAAAGGTTAGGAGACAAAGAGAGATCGGGTGAGACAGAGACGGAGAGTTATCAGAGGAAGGGAGGGAGAGAGATCGGGTGAGAAGAGGGTAGAGAGATACATAGAGAGATCGGAGGGAGGAGAGAGAGATAGGGCACGAGAGACAAATCGAGAGGAGAACGGAGGGAGGGAGGGAGAGAGAGGAGCGGAGGGAGGGAGAGAGATCAAATGGAGGGAGGGGGAGAGAGAGACTTACATGGACCTAGAGTCGGGCGGCTACGGCGGGCGGGGGGCGAGCGGCGGCGGCGGGTGGGCGGGCGACCGATGTAAGCCTTAGATCCTCACTCCTTGCTTTCCCCCTTTTTATGCATGGAAGACTCGGGCCTGACTCGAGGCTGACTCGCTCGACTCGGCCGAGTCAACCCGAGTTATCTCGCGACTCGGCCGAGTCGGTCGAGTCAAGGCCGAGTCTGCCTCGAGTCGGTCAAAACTTGGGACCAAGAGCGGATAGGGTCTCATTCTCGTCGTGAAGGCCACCGATCCAGTTACGACTCGGCCGAGTCGTAACCGGATCAGTGAGTCTTTGATCCCTGGGCCAAACAACATATGGATGAAGACAACTGCATAGTTCTTAATTTAATCGAGGGGATTGGCCTTGAAGAAAAGTACTCATATGGGGGACGCAAAAATTTGGAGTAAAGACTTTATTGTTGTTATTACTGGGGGCGTTAGCTCGTGCCAGCCCTATAGCTCCATTTTTGAGCTACTAAAGTTCATGATCCATTTCGTCATTATGTGCTTGATCTTGCTTAGATGATCACCATAATTGATAATACCATTTGGTGTAGTAGTAGAAGTTGATAAGCGAGGCATTACCAATATTCTATTTTGAACCCAAAGGACACTTTTACACTTTATATCATAAATCCCACTATTTCCATTAAGGGACTAAACTTGCAATGCAACTGTTCCTTTCTTTTAATTTGGTGGTGTCTCGAATCTTTATGAAGTTTGAACCAAAATCCCATGTGCTTTTGAACATATGCGAGCCATACACCCAAAAGAAACATGTTCAGTAAATGTGTGGAGGTGTATTTGATATATTAAAATGGATGAATGACGCAATGCTAAAATAGTATAAGAAATGATTGCATTTGTTTTTAAAGCTAAAATTAGCTTCACTAAGGATAAGATGAGGGAGAATCTTAATATGGACATGTGAAATGGAGATTGATGAGTCTGAGTAGAATGATAAGAATTATAGCTAAATGAGAGGCTAAGAGCTAGAGTAAACCTAAAGGAACATGAATATAGGCTGTAAAAAAGATGAGCTGCTAATAAAACAATAGATATTTCCTTAGCAGATTAATGGAGAAAGAGGGTTCATGTTCATATAGCTGACGCCAAAAGTTTGTGATAAAAGCTTAATAGCTGTAGGGAAAGGATTGAGTTAAGTGATTGGGACTAAGGGTATGCCAAAGTGAACATAGGGTTGAGATTGTAATACAGGATTTTCAGCTGCTAATGGAATAGAGAATATGTATATGGCCCTTCAAAGATATAATGGTGAACAAGGATTCATGTAGCGACCCCAAAAATTAATGAGAAAAGCCTAGTACTCATTATTGCTGTGTAGGTAGGTCTTAAATACTGGGATGTGCTCTTAGGGTAATAATATTAATGAAAATGTACCGTATCACATCAAGATATGACTTAGGAGGTAGGTTGATATTGTTACTTTCCCATTTGCTAGGATAGTTTATGTTTGTGAAACTTGAGAACTAACATGCTTAATCAAACACACATTGAAGACAAGCAGATTATTACATTAACATTGCATGATTTGGTTCGTTGATTGGCGTATGGTTATGGCCAAGTTGCGGACCCATGAAATCAGTGGCGAGCATACATATGAATGCTCAGTGCAGAATTTCAAAATTTTTGTTGAAATATTCACAAAGTTGATTAACCATATAAACGTTTAGGTAACCATTTGTATCATCAAATTATAGAGTGCAAAAAGTAAAAGTTGCATCTCATATTGGGTTCCATAGATTTCACTACCACCAATAAAAATAGTAAAGAGTAGAGTATAGAACCTTCAAGCCTCTGTATCTTTATTTTCTAGCTATAAATGTCAACCTAAATATTATACATCATTTTTGGCGTGTGTGTGAGAGAGAGAGGGAGAGATTAAGGAAAGACAATGGAAAATTTTGGAAGATTTCAAATAAATTTAATTGACAATAATTAAAAAAGAATAGATATTTATGTAAATTTCATTAAATTAGGAAGTAAACATAGAAACTTGTCCATAATTTTCTCCTTAATATTATGCCATGGTTTCAAAAATCAGCTGATTCCGATATATTCCAATATTGTATTAGGTTTTTGAGGTGTATATTGAAATTAAAACCCATAGGCCGATACTGAGATTTTAAACCATGACTATGACTTTTAATAAGTATATCCTATATAGTATACAAAATTCCAAAATTTTAGGAGGGGCGTGGCCCCCGTTGCCCCCCATTGGTTTGCCCCATAGGAAAGCGTTAATATATCAGGGAAAGTTCTGAAAAGGAATAATCATTTTAAAAATTTAACTGGTTCAAAAGGCTTCGACATGGGTTTTCGCTTAAAAAATATTTTTGCTTCTTATTAGTTGCCAAGAGGTTGAAAGTTGAAACTTGTGGTTTTCAAGTTTTTGGGAATGAACTATGAGGCATTTTTATGTTACCTCTTTACTCTTGGGCATGAGAACTTTGTATAACATCCCCTAGAAAATATAGAGTACTCTACATGTGTTATCCTTTTTGTAATAATATTTATCACATTTATGCCTGAACCTTATACTTTAAAACACCATAATTGTACTCGCTTGTGTTACTATTCCTTTTTCTTATGTGTATTGGCGTTTTTTTTTTTGTGGAGACAGGGTGGGGAGGGGGTGGAGTGGGGGTTGGTTGGTTGCAAGGGCGTAGCCTTTACATGAACCTATGACTATGAGAAGATTTACATTATGGAAATTAAAAGATGAGGAGTCCTCTCTTTATATTATTCTTTATAGGCAAATACTATTTCAATTCCTAATAGTAATATGACTCCTATTAACAATATGACTTCTAATCGTATAGTGACTTCTAATTGCATAATGACTCGTAATTACATAATGGCTTCTATTAACACTCCCTTTTAAGTTTGAGCATATACATCGTACATGCCGAGCTTGGCACAAATATACTTACCTCGAGTCTTTTCAAGATGCTTTGTGAGTAATCTGCTAACTACTGAGCCGATTAAGCCGATGACACACGTCAACTCTGGATGACTTCATAACGCACCACATGACACTCTACCTGAACATGTTTTGTGTGCTCGTGAAATTGCTTACTGGGGCTATAAATTTTAATGGTAATTACAAGTGCATCTGGCGAGAAAAAGGAATAGTCCCCAAAGTTCATTGTCTTGTTACTTAAGGCCCTGTTTCATTTTCTCATTTTATATGAATTTATATTCCAGTTCATGTCTAATATTAAACTGTTACAATAACATTAGCATTGCCTCGCAGTGTATTTTATATGTGTTAAAAGTGAAACATGTGAAATCTTATTATTTGTTATTATTTATTTCCTAATTTTGACATCTTTAGAAGTAAACTAGATCTCGTTATCCATGTAAATAACTATTTTGAATCACATTAATTTCTGCTTCTATATTTGATCTTTCATTTCAGGATGACAGTAAGCTGCGTGATCTTGAAACCACGATTCAGGACCTTGAGGCTAAGATTATATTACTTGAAAAAGAGCTGGCTGAGGCTTTGAAGACAAATGGAATGTATGGGATTCAACTTGAAGGGCACTTTTAGTTATACACACAGATGCTTATATTTCGTGTACGTTAATTTTGAAAGGATGATTTAAGTAAAAATTTGAACCATAAACTATAAACTATCATGAGGCCATCCATCTCACAGCTACACCTAATATACATAGCTAATGATTTCTTTGGTGAAGGCATAGTTAAATTTTCTGCCTTTTCTTATGTCAGAATTATTCATTACCATCAAACCTCATTCACAGTATGATGATAGATATTGCAAAAAGACTTAAATGTTATTACCATTATAGCATCTATGGGATTTTACAACATGCATGCATCAATTGCTTGCCAATTCAGATTAGTTTTTTAAGAACACACACACACATGTGTGTGTGCCTACATTACACAGTACTTAGCAAGTACCTTTATGTACATTCCTATATAATATTTAAAATATACACATACATAGAAACAAAGAAGATTGAAGATGGATAAAGCAAGATGCACAACAAAGAAAGAGGATAAATATCTTTCTACCTGTTTTTAGGTGTCTTGATCACGTCACCCAAAAGTTTAGATTTCTGGATTGTGGGCCGACAATGCATATCAAACAATCTTAACATCTAACACTTCCCTCACATGGACTTCGAGCCACATGCAATGGCCCCTTGACAAAGATTACTTTTTCGTAAAGGCAAAAGAATGGAGATAAATAAACATATCTTTAAAATGCCAACGTTGAAGTCTGAACCTAGGACTTCTGAAAACATGACTCCCTTAAAATCTGGTGCTCTGGTCTTTCATATAGAGGCCTAAGATGATGGATTTTTGAGTCCAAATGCATATCAAGCATTCTAACATTTGAAAATAGGCATGCAGATAAAACTTAAATTAAGGGATCTACCAAACCTGAACTCAGTAGGATGAATTATATATATAAGTGAACTGGGTAGACCTCACAAATGATTCCCATGGCCAAGAAAAGACATAGGAAGGTTTTGCACTAGGAAAAGTGCCATAGGCAATTTCCAGTCAAGCTTCACATGATCCATTATCCTTGAAGGGAATTCATGAGGCTGCTAACACGAATTTTCAAATATTGAATCTGTTTGGCATGCTCCTGTTCTTATTGTTATCTCAATCTTACCATCAATGCGTCCTGTTACAACTGAAACCTCCAATTGTTTCTTAATTTAATACTTTAATGTATTTAATCCATTACCCAACCCTTGACTTACAGTATAAAACTTAAATAGAAAATTACAATTAATTCTGAACTTTAAATAATCCTGAGTGCACCAAACTATATGGGGTTGGGTAAAGTATATTTTAAATATTATATGGGGTTTGTATGTATCTATTTAAAACATATAGATCAACAGTTTAACATATATATGATTTTTACACACACACACACACACGGAGTTTTAGATATCTATACATATACATTATATATGATTAACAATTTAACACTAAACTATATGGGGTTGTAAGTATCTATTTAAAATATACATACAATGTAAGGCTAGATGGACCGCCTATCTATATAGCCTTACATTTGATGGGAAAATCTAACTTTTAATCAAAGACCTCTTATCCATCAGAACAGCAGGTTGCATTAATTAAAACTGTTAATTACTAGCTATCAAAGCAATCAATTTGGCAGGGACATCAAGTTTAACCATGTCAATGAACTTCCATATACATCTATACTCACCTTGCTTTGCTTCAATAAAGTGGGAAAGAAAACATTCCTCCAATCGATGTTTATTTGTAGATGATTTATTAGTTGATAGCTATACATGAAACATGTTACTATGGGGTTGTTTGTTTGGATATAAAAGCCGTCAAAGGCTGTAATTCGTAAATGACTTACAACTTAATTACAATTACGACGTTTGTTTGGACCGTAATTCTTAAAAAACTTATGCAGCTCAGCTATCACTCACTTGCAACCTAATTATCACTCACTAACAGCTCACTTACGGTTAATTTTGTGGTCATGCAAATTTGTATTATTTTTTATGTTAATTAAATCTTTTTAATATTTAGCATTTTTAGTATTTATTTGCAATATTAAAAATTTTAAATCACCAAATAGTTAATTTTGTGGTCAATTTTTTTACTTACGACTTACACATAACGACAACCAAACACCGTAAAACACAATACACTTTCTCACTTATAATTTTATATTAACAACCAAACACCATAAAATTTACATGTAATAACTCATTTACAACTATAATTACGACTTATGAATTATGGCCAATTACAACAACCAAACAAGACCCTATGTTGCTCAATATCCTAGTATGTTGCGGGTGGCCACCGTCATAGTAATAAAAGCTGAAACTGATGTTAACAGGTGAAAATGACATTGTAACTTATTAAAAGACCAGTGATCATTTTTTTATCTTATATGTCATTACGTGGAAGAGCAAGACATACTTGTTGAAGATATATCACTGATCAAACAATAAAGAAACACTGAGTTGAAGACTCGACAGCAGAAGCGAAAGTGTAGAAGATCTAGCACTAGCAAGCACTTAAAAACTAAATCAGCACACAACCGAAGAACACAAGATTTAACGTGATTCAGTAATGTTCCTACATCCACGGGGAGGAGGGGAGAAATCTTTATTGAAAACATAGAAGAAAATACAAGACTTACAAGGAATCTCTCTCTCACAACTCTCAATAGTGAAAATCTGAAACTTTCTTGAATTCTTGACACACCTTCAAAAAGTCACCCCTAAGGGGTTTGTATAGGCACCTAGAATGATCTTAGTTTAATACAAGCTCCAGCAACAAAGTCAACACCTCCTCAGAGAAATAGAAAACCCGGAGCCAAACTAAAACAGGAAACATAACCGTATTAAGAAACTGCGAGAACCTGTATTAGTCGATTAGGGCAAATCATTAGTCGACTAACACCAAGTATTAGTCGACTATTCCCAGAATCTAGTCGGCTACTGAATGCAATTTGAGAATTCAACTTTCTGTTGCATGGCCTAGTCGACTATACTAAAGTATCAGTCGACTAACCTAATACCTAGTCGACTAATAAGACTTATTAGTCGACTGATAACATGCACAATGCCTGTACATATCCGTGCTTGATTTGTGAAGTTTGTAACACCTTCACCTAAAACTGAATTCTTCTTTAATGAATATGAGACACTCCAAATACTAACAATCTCCATTTTGACTCATGTTCATTGTCCTTCCTTAGAAATTGGCCTCTACTTCATTTGCCTTACTGTCTTTTTTTTATGACTTCACACGGCTCTCTCAGGAGCCCGTTCGTCACTTTACCTTTAGAGAACCTTGATGAAGTTCAGAGATGCTCTGAATTTCTCCACTAGGATAGTTTTCATCATCATATCCGCTGGATTCTTCTTCGGGCTGATCTTTACCAAATTGATCACCTTATCATCCACGATCCACTGATGTATCTTGTGATATCTCACATCAATATGCTTCATCTTCTTGTAATACCTGTGATCCTTAGCGAGATAAATCGCACTCTGACTGTCGCAATGAAGCTAAACTGAATCCTGTATGATACTGAATGTCTCAGCCAATCATCTCAACCACAAACCTTCTTCGATGTCTCAACTGCAGCTATGTACTCCGGCTCTGTCGTTGAAAAGACTGTATCTTGCAACTCTGCCTTTCAACTAATGACGCATTCAACTACTGTAAACACATAACCCGTCGTAGTTTTTAACTGATCAAGATCTACAGCATAATCTACATCAACATAGCCTTGTAGTACCCTAAACTTTCCTATTTTTAATCTCTAAAACACCAAGCTTAGTCTCGAGTCTCGCAGATATCGTAGCACCCACTTTCACTGCTTTCCAATGTTGCTTTTTTAGATTTGACATGAACTGACTTACTGTACTAACTGTATAGGCTAAGTCAGGCCTAGTGCAGACCATAGCATACATGAGTGATTCCATCGCACTAGCATTTAGTACTCGAGACATCACTTCCTCCTCTTCTGGTGATTATGGATACTGCTTAGAGGATAATTTGAAGTGACCTGCCAAATAAGTAGTGACTGGTTTTGCTTCTGCCATGTTGAATCTCTCTAACACCTTGAGAACATAGTTCTCTTAAGATAACCAAAGTCTGCCGAGTTTTTATCTCGAGTGATTTTCATACCTATGATCTTCTTGGCTTCTCCCAAATCTTTCATGCCAAATTTCTTCTTGAGTTGAGTTTTAAGCTTCTAAACATGTGTCTTGTTTTTTACAACAATCAACATATCATCCACATATAACAGCAAATATGTCGGTTTATCACTTTTCTTAAAATAGACCCAATTATCATACTCACATCGGTCTTAGCTGGCCTTGATCATGAAAGAGTCGAACCGTTCGTACCACTCCCTTGGAGACTGTTTAAGTCCATAGAGGGACTTATTTAGACACACTTTATTTTCTTTACCTTCTTGAATATAACGTTCAGGTTGTTTCATGTATATCTTCTCCTCCAGTTTACCATGCAGAAATGTTATTTTAACATACATCTACTCTAACTCTAGATTAAACTGAATAACTATCACCAATAACATTCGAATAGATATAAGCTTGACTATAGGAGGGAAGATTTCATTGTAGTCAATACTCTCTTTCTAAGCCTATCCTTTGACAGCTAATCTTATCTTGTACACTGCTCATTGTTCTTGCGAAAGACTCATTTGCAACAATTGCCGTGAAATTCTTTAGAAGATCGACTAATGTCCATATTTGATTTCTATTCAATGACTCCATCTCTTGCATCATGGCTGTAATCCACTTGTCGTGGTCATCTGCCTCTATCGTTTTCCTGTAACTGTTAGGCTCTCTTGTTTCTACTAATGCGAAATAGACATGATATTCTTCCTAACTATACCTTGTTGGTGGCACCGTAACTATGACTGACCTTCTCAACGATCTAGGTTGCTCTTGAGTGGCCTCCTGTTCGTCTCCATCTGAATCTGAGGAGTCTTCTTCTGACTCTTTAGGCCTTTTAGGGCTCTCAAAGAACTCAATTTTTTTCTGAGTGTCTGCCGAACTATCTGAAGTTTCATCTTGCGCTTTATTCTTCTTTTCTGACTTTTCTTATAACATTGATTTTTCGTCAAAGATCACATCTTTGTTGGTAAAGGCGCTCCTTTTCTCGGAATCCCAAAGTCTGAAACCCTTGACTCTTTTAGTGAACTCGATGAAGATACACTTCTTAGATTTGAACTCTAGTATGTTCTTTTTCTGACTATCAACCAAACTATACTCCGGGCAACTGAAAATCCGTAAGGTTGAATAGTCTACAGACTCTCATCGTCGTATATCTCCTCTGTGATCTGAAGATCAATAGCCAATGTTTAAAATAGTGATAACGTAATGATAATATTTTTCTTCTGTTATATTAACATAGGTTATAACGTAACGCATAACGTAAGTTATGTGATTTAATATTTATTTAATAAAAATAAATATATATACTATATTTAAGAATTTTTATAAATAGGAAAATAATTTTAAAAAATCTAAAAAATATCAAAACAATATATAACATATTTTAAAGTCTCACAATAATTTTTAGTATCACAATAATTTTTCATATTCATGAGTTATAATTCACAATTTCATTTACACAAGCAACAATATGATCCACATATTTCATTATAATTCATAACTTTTAGCCATACTATTCAATGTACATAAAGATTCATAATTCAATCTACAATAATTC
The DNA here is from genome assembly GCA_038442645.1 of Agave tequilana. Lineage (NCBI taxonomy): Eukaryota > Viridiplantae > Streptophyta > Magnoliopsida > Asparagales > Asparagaceae > Agave > Agave tequilana. The sequence goes on along the minus strand of JAVJIF010028472.1, from coordinate 6,093 downwards.
ATAAATCAATTATAATTCATAATTTTTTAGCCATGCTATTCATTATAATTCATAATTCAATTTACAATATGTTATTCAATTATACCCAGTGTCCTTCACTCTCTTCTATATTTTACTCTCGATCTCACTCTGCTCTCTCCCCCATCACTCTCTATGCTCTCTCTCTGATCTCTCTTTGCTCTCTCCCCCCTCCCGATCTCTCTCTGCTTTCTCTCCCGATCTTTCTCTGAGAGAGCAGAGAGATTGGGAGAGAAAGCAGAGAGAGCAGAGAGGAGTGATCCGGGGAGAGAGCAGAGAGAGATAAGGGGGAAAGAGATAGAGGGGACTGGAGAAAGAAAGAGCGCTTACTTGTACTTGGAGACAGAGAACCACTGCTTAGAGATGATGCCGGGGAGAACCACCAGAGGTAGGTCTTCTTCTTTTGCTGTCGATCGGAGAGAGGTACGTCTTCTTCTCGGCGCCGATGAGGAGATGACGAGGAGGTTGCAGAGAGGATGACGAGCAAGCGAATTTGAGGGGATTTTTTTGCCCTAGACTGGAAGAATATGGGCTTTTTTTAATAAAAAGTCCAGTTGCACTGTAACATAAGTTACGGTGCATTACGTTAATAACATAACGTAACGTAACTTACGGGCAAAATAACCATAGTTATCAAATATTTCGCTTTTTTGACCTGTTACTTAATGATTGGTCAGCGTTACGTTATATAACGAGTTATAACGGGTTACATAACGGGTTTTTAAAACACTGTCAATAGCTGTTAATGGTGACATGTTTACCAGATAACTCACATGATTCAACTGAAAATTAAATTACCACACAACCAAAAAACACAAGATTTAACATAGTTCGGCAATGCGCCTATGTCCACGGGGAGGAGGGGAAATTTTTTTATCGAAAACAAAGAAGAAAATATAAGAGTTACAAGGAGATCTCTTTCACAACTCTCAATGATGGAACTCTGAAATTCTCTTGAATTCTTGATACACCTTCAAAAGGCCACCCCCAAGGGGTTTTTATAAGCACCTAGAATGATCCTAGTTCCATACAAACTCCAACAACCAAATTAGCACCGTCTCAGAGAAATAGAAAACCCAGATCCAAACCAAAACAGAAAACATAATCATATTAGGAAACTCCCAGAACCCGTATTAGTCGACTAGGACAAATCATTAGTCAACTAATACCAAGTATTAGTTGACTTTACCTAGAATCTAGTTGACTACTATAATACAATATGAGAATCTAACTTTCTGGTGAAGGGCCTAGTGGACTATACTAAAGTATCAGTCGACTAGCCCATGACCTAATCGACTAATAAGACCTATTAGTCGATTAATAAAATGTACAATGTCTATAACATGTCCGTGCTTGATTTGTGAAGCTTGTAACGCCTCCACCTGAACCTGAATTCTTCTCTAATGAATAAGAGGCACTCCAAATACTAACAATACTAGCTTTCAACCTAAATTCAGAAATGCTTTCAGCAAAGGAATTTAAAGAATAATGTAATGTTATAACAGAGTGACACTCTGAGCTCAGTTTCTGTAGCGCAGTGCACTGCTGAAACAAAAGCTGGAAGCTCGATTCTGAGCCTTGTGGTGTCAGAACCTGATATGGAGTAATGCTAAAATTAGAATGATAAAAATGTATACGACTGATAGGTTATATCACTTATTAGGGTTGTCAAATCATAAAGAAGATATTTGTTAGAAACTGAGATCTCGCTATGAGAACTGTTGGATGTTTGACAATATACGGCGGTGTTCTCAACAAGGTCTGACTAAAAAGAGGAGAGTGTTAGTTATGTTGTAATTAAGTTAAATATTTTTGGATCTTTACTGTTTATGTACATGTCTCACTTAATCTTGGGTTGATTCTGTTTATGTTAGTTATTAGATATTAGTCAGGTATGAGAGTCTTAACTTCTATTTCTATAGCAATCAACGGGCAAGGAGCATTTTTTTAGTGTCTCATTTGAATGTGCAAGGCATGTGGTCTATTTCTAACACTACAAGGTTATAAAAAGAAAACTGTTAACCACTGAAACACTAGGATAACTCTCATGAGAAGTGAAGTATCTTTCACAGGCTTCAACAATTCCTGCAATTAATGTTTAGCTGATTGCTAAATTAAAAGAAGACTGTACATTACAATTCCTTTCTCATTTATTCTTTAGATTAATGGCGGAAAAGCAAATTAGAGATGGTGAACTTTCCGAGAAGGGCGCGAGCGAAAAAACGGAGCAGGCTTGTTGCAGGATAGCTTCATTGGAGGCAGAGTTGAAAGGCATGCAACAGGCTACCAAGATGGCTGCCCTGGAGACGGAGTTGAGAGACATGAGAGAACGTTACTTGCATATGAGCCTTCAGTATGCGGAAGTGGAAGCTCAGCGGGAAGAGTTGGTACTGAAGCTCAAAACTACGGCAAAAGGGGGGAAGGGTTGGTTCTCATAGAGAACAGGAAGCCATGCAGAAAAGAAGCAGGTTATGACTCTCACTGTCCCTATGTCATTCTTCTCATTCTTTTGTTTGCTATTGTCGGTATATAAATTATATTATTTTTGATTTTTTGTGCCTGAGGGATGGTATCGACTCTCCTCTTGCGATCTTGTACTGAACTGTTGAGATGGAGGCGGCTTTCTGCTGCCCAATTTACAGTTGCATTGAGCAAGCATTATATATATATATAAAGGTGTATGATATCCATTGCAGGTTGCAGTTCTTCGTACATAATAATTCATATGGTTGATCTCTGTATTAAATTTTCCAATGGGAGAATGTGTGTCAAAATAAGGATCCAATAGATGAGACCCTCTATTAAGTGATAGAACACTTGGATGCCATTGGCTACGAACTGAAAATGATGGCAGGCCATGTAAATTGTAAATTGTAATTGTAAATTTTTCTGTCAATTCAAATCAAGTATGCATGAATTGCTTTTGAATTTTTTTTTTTTCCTTCACTGAATTGTGCTGCGTCTTGACATAAATGTTCATTTTGGATGCCCTGCAGCTACTTGCTTTGCTCTTCATCTGCAGAACTAAGCAAAATTGTAGCAGAGTGTTTTCTCAAAGCTTACTAACTTATAATAGATTCAACCTTTTAATCAAAATACTTTTACCATTTAATTTCTTTGAAAAACACTGCCCTTTTGAGTGCTGTTGATGAATCGCCAAAGTTCTTTTCTCTTTTTTTTTTTAATTTTTTTTTAAAATTATGGTATTATATCCAGCTTCTCGTCCGAACCCAAATGATTATTTGTAATGAACTCAAGAATAAAAAGAGAGTTTTTTTGTTATGTTCATATGTCATATTGTATCAAAGGTAATCACTACTGTTTATATATAAATATATGATTATGACAAAAAAGTTGGCCTTTTTCAGTATTTTTCTTTTTTGAGAGAAAAAAATCGGGGCCTCAAAATCGAAAGTCCAACCATTTCGCAATGACTCTTAAATGAACTGTTTATTGTATTCACTAGAATCAATCCAAGCTGTCTTAGATCACAAATTGTGTGAAATCACACATGAGTATCAATTAGTCACCTTAAAACTTATCCAAATAGACCATCATGAAGTGCAAAGTCCCAAAGGATGACATGTTTGGTGCCCGGACTAGAAATCAATGGGGCCAAATGTCCTGGATCTTGGCTTGCATCTGTTTGGTCTCATAGGGAAAAATTTGGAGAGAGAGAGAGGAAGAGGAGAGGACAAAAAAAAATAAAAAAAGGTGAGGTTGATGTTTCTGATCTCTTGCTAATTTGTGGGACTTAGCCCATGCACATTGTCACCTCTCCATCCACAACCCATTCAGTTGAAGACATGAGCAAGGACCTTCCCCTCTAAGTGCCAAAATAATATATAGTGACAAGGGAATGGTTCTCATGGGACCTTGTGTTGTTGGAGTTACCCTGGTAAGGGAGTATTGAGGGGTGATGGGCCATTCTTGAAACCACTTCAGGGTACATTGCCTTTTCTTCTTGTGGGGGGAGGTTGAAGAATTCCATATCATATGGGGTAACAATTTTATGTACTTTTACTCTTAAATTATTCAATAATAGTTATGTGAAAATGTAGGATATTTGTAAATTCAAGGATATTTAGATCTTTCCCTTAAGCTTTTGAATCGGAGTAAATCAGTTTATATAAGCTCCTCGTGAATTTTACAAAGGAATCTCTCATATTCTGGGGAATTGTTAACCTTATGCATCTGAAATATTTTAGATTACTGTAAAAACAAAGAAAAATAATTGCAGAAAATCCTCCTGCACTATTACCGTTTCGTAGAAAACCCACATTTACTATCAAATTCATCAGAAAACACCTTTGTAATGTTTTATAATTACTATCGATTTTAAGATAATATATGAAGATTTTTTACTAAATTCAATAGGACGGGCAAATTTATTATCAAATTTGCAATAATACAGTTTGGTTTTCTGCTCATTTCAATATTACATGAGAGTTTTCTGCGAAACAATGATCAAAGGGTTTTCTGTAGTTTACTAAAAAAGGATTAAATTTCACTAGATTATCATAAAGTTTTCTTTGTTCTGAAACTAAGAGAAATTTTAAATAAATGAGAGGAATAAGAGAAATTGTTCTCAAAACTTGTGTATTTCATTCTTCTTTGTAGCCTCTATTTATGAGCATGTAGAGCATAGGTTATGAAGAGGAAGATGAAGAGAACACACTATCTCATGCATTCACAATATGCATTTACAAGAGAGAAGGTGAAGAGGTCACCCATCATGCATTTACAAGGAAGAATATGAAGAGGTATGGTGGTCATCCACTAATTTATGTATTTACAACATGCCCCCTTGGATGTCTACCATCCATGAATATGTCTCGTTAAAAACCTCGCCAGTAAAACCCATTGGGATAAACCTGAACTAAGGAAAAAAGAGTACATATTTATATGCACCAGGTGAATGTGTGACACTGCCTCATTAAAATCTTACCAAGAAAAACCCAGTTGGATAAAAACTTGGACGAAGGAAAAAGAGCACAGTGTGTAGACCTACTGATGACACGCTCCCCTGATGAGATAAACTCTACTTTCAGCATATAACATCTCTGAGGCGGCGCATTCCAATTTTATGTACCGGCTTTTTGAATGTCGATGTCGACAACACTTTTGTGAATAAATCTGCCAGATTTTTACTTGACTGTATTAGCTAAATTCGACATTGCCTCTCTTGTGGAGCTCATTTGTGCAAAAGAACTTCAGTGATATGTGTTTGATCTTCTCTCCTTTAATGTAGCCTCTTGTAATTTGTACAATATAAGTAGCATTATATTCAAACAATATTGTCAGAGTATCTTTTGTTAAGAACAATCCACATGATTCTCGAATATGCTGGATCATAAATTTTAACCATTGCATTCACAACTTGCTTCATGATTGCAAGAATGACATAGTGATTGGATGAGCGCAATCATACTTTGTTTTACAGATCTCCATGATATAGCGGTGTCACCGTACGTGAAGACATAGTGTTTGTGATCTTTTTTTTTATGAGGATCAGAAAGATATCCAGCATCAGCATATCCAACTAAATGTGACTTTGATTCTTTGAGATAAAATAAACTAAAACATGTTCCACATAAATAGTGAAATATGTATTTGATACCATTCTAGTGCCTTCGAGTTGGGGCAGAGCTATATCTTGCTAATAGGTTGACTGAAAATGTAATGTCTGATCGTGTACAATTTGCAAGATATGTAATAGTACCAATTGCACTAAGATATAATACTTCGGAACCACGAAGTTTTTCACCCTCTTCAAAAAGACAAAAAATAATCTTTTTTCACATCAAGTGATCGCACAACTATCAGAGATATTAATGGATGAGCTTTATCCATATAAAAACACTTCAAGATTATTTTGGTGCACAATTTTTGATGAAAGAAAATTCCTTCACTAAAGTGCCCAATATTTAGACAAAAACAACATTTTGTTTTTCCAAGATATTTCATTTCAAACTCCTTTTTCAAATAAGAGGCAGTCTTTGTGAGTTTTTTAGGAGTCCCAATAAAATTTAAATCATCAATTTATACTGCAACATATGGAGAAACCAATTTTTG
>JAVJIF010028471.1:0-52492 GCA_038442645.1 Agave tequilana | reverse complement strand
GAGGAGACAGCGTCTGTCTTTTGGATGGATTTAGGATACCGCTTACGCAGTCAAAATACGATTCCATCATAGGGTACTGAGGGATGACTTATATCCTGTATTATTTCATTGTTATTGTTATTAGTAGTAGGACCTGGTTCAGGCAGTGCTAGGTGATTGAGTCATGGTTCTGGGTATGTACGGAAACCTATCTAAAGTATGGACATTGTCTCCAACTGATCAGTTTCAATAAAAAGAATCTCAATTGGCACATGTGATAGGCATAATATAGTATGCATCTATTGCAAGTGACAATTAGTATTCGCTGACTTAATTAATAATGAAAACTAAATTCATTTATTGTATACTTTGACTGACTGTATCCACCTGATATGTACTCTAGGATAAATACCTGACCGTGCTACATGATTGTTTATTTATATTCTCTATGTTATTGCATTCTTGATGATCTGATTGTTTTATTATCATATTGTATCTCATCGATTTATATGCATGTGCATCTTTCCTTATTTTTCACACTCAATAAGAGTTCTTACTCTCTAGATTTGCATATCCAGATCTATATATGTAATCTTGCTGATTAGATATTTGGAGAGGATCACACGCCTTATAAGGAGCAAAGTTCTCTTACTTGATCATCCTTTCTCTTTTTTCTTACTTTTTTATTCATGTCGTTCCCTTTAATTCCCTATATTGTACTCAATGCTTGTTCTATTTTTTTATTCATTCTTTATAATGTGCGCACATTAATATGTACTGTTGCAGAGATATTGATTTATCATAGTGATTATATAGCTTGTTCAGGTCACCTAAGACTTAGCGCGTATATATGGGGTATTTTTCTTACGTATATGCATCGCTGACTCTCATCACGTCTCCGCTCCAACATATTTTAGGAAGTGGGGCGTGACACTTTCATGGCAAAGAGCTAGTACCTATGGGTTATATGTGACTACATCTATATAATTGCATATATGTGAATATGTCTGTGTCTATATATGCTTAAGTATTTATTGAAATCACCTAGAGGGGGGGTGAATAGGTGATGAGGCTTATCTAATGAACTAAATGCGGAAATTAAAACAACAATTGCTACACACTTAATGCAACCAACGAGTGTAGCCGAATTCCCGGTGAAGGGCTCTGGACTAACTCCTCTTGATTCCTCTGAATAAGGGTTGAGGCGCTATATGAAGCTCTCGTGGTTAAGCACAAGTGAGGCACACACAATCAAGCCAAGCAATAAATATGATATGACAATATGAATGATGCAAGGCATAAAGTAAAGAGAGAGAGAGTTAGAGATAATGGATCAATCGCAAACACAAGTAATTTGTTTCGAGGTTCGAGCCACTGCTCTACGTCCCCGCCTTCACACAGAAGGATTTTCACTATCTCTGTCCACACAGGACTCCCACACAGGGAACCTCCACTGAGGATTTGGGGCAATACAATAACCGGAGTACACAACTCCTCTCTTACAAACACAACCTCTACACTTAGAGGTTAGGCACAAAGCCACACAAAACAATCACCTCACACTTGGGGGATTCCACCACAAACTCCACCTCTCACTAGAGGGAGCAATACACAATCTCAACCTCTCACTAGAGGGAGCCAACCACTACTCCAAATCAACCTCTACACAAGAGGGATAACACAAAGTAGGAGGGTTACAACTTGGTGGTCTATCTCAACCACAAGCTAATTTCTTTTCCCACAAAACAAAAGATCCTAATAGATAGGATAGAATGATATGGCTCAAGTGTGGAAAATCAAGATGTTGGAAAACAAGTCACAAGGAAAAATACTTGGGAAAACAACTTAGTATTGGATAGAAATGAAGAACAAAGCAAATATCCCAAATATATATTTTTCTTTGATTTTTTAACTCTTGAAAACAAATAAAGAATATCTTTAAAAACCAAAAACTCTTTTGAAAACTAGCTCTTAAAACACTAGGGAATAGGAGAAATTTTTCTTCTTGAAAATCTTAACCAAAACCCCTTCAAATGGGGGTATATATAAGCCCCATAAAAAAACTAGCCGTTGGCAGCTGACACAGGCCAGATTGGCCTTCTGGTCGACCGGCCAACGATCAAAAAACTGACCGTTGAGCCATTCGGTCGACCGCACGGTCGACCGTGCCAATCCAGAGAGCAATTGCTCTCTGGCCGGTCGACCCCGCTCGGTCGACCGTGCCAAGCCTCACGGTCGACCGTCCGGTCGACCGACCCCACCCGAGAGTGGGGTACTTGCAGTCGGTCGACCGGCCCAAGTGGCTGGCCAGCGTGCACGTTTTGTGCACGTCGGTCGACCGACTCTGGGTCCGGTCGACCGCCAGAGCCTGGCAGGCAGATTTATAGGACTGGAAAACTGGGTTTTTAATATTTCTATAAAATCCCATAAAAACTCTAAAAATCCACAAAAATCAGTTCTTATATTATCTTTGAAATATAAACATGTGTGAAAAATTTCAACACAAATTTCAAACTATTTGAACCATTTTTGTGTTATAGAAATTTTGCCGAAAACCAAATCCTGTATTTTCTAAAACTTGGATTTTTCAAATGGAAAATCGTTTTGTCCAAAACTCAACCAAATACAAAAACATGATATTGAAACAACTTGAAGCATGTTGCATATGGATATAATCCAATATACATGGAAGATATATATATATTTCAATGTTTTTGACTTAGGATCCAAAAATACATTTTGTTAAAAACACCAAAACATCAAACTCATGAAATAGACTATCAAACGAAGTTTGTTTAAAATATGAAGCATGTATGTATATAGAACAAATCTAATATACATTAAACCATGTAAACTTGTTTTGATATCTATCCATGAAACCAAGATCGGTTAAATCGAAAACCGAAAAACCAATAAACATGAAACAATGTGGGTGGTGTGAACTTGAGCGTATCACACTATCTAATCTTTAACAAATGGATCTAAACACAAAACTAAACTAGGTACCGAAGTCTTCTTGACGAACTCCGTCTTCAAGCCGACTCGATCCAAACGTGATCCACCGAGCTTGACTCCAACGAGTGCTAGATATGAACTTTGACGCTCAGGCTCTTGAATCACCATGTGAAAGCTCCAAAAACATCTTTGTTGAAATTAATCACCTACTAATATCTTGGTTAAGAATCTGAAACTAAACATCACAAGGTTCTTAGTACTATAACTACATGAGTTGATCATCATCAAAACTAGAGCGGAAGGCCTCTGGGCCAACATTTATATATGTGAATATTGTAGAGAAATAGAAACCCTCAAAAGAATGATTGATAATAAAGGAGAGATAATACATATATATAATAAAAATGATGGGCATGGGTCTATTGAGTAGAAGCCCAATGGCTCAATAACCAATATCCCAATAACTATTCTAACATTCCCCTCAAGCTAAAACATAAATGCCAACCATGCCCAGCTTGCTACATAAGAGAAAAAATTCTTTGGATAAGCTGCTTTGATAAGTAGATCTGCTAACTGCTTTGAAGATGGAGTAAATAAGAGAAAACCCACCTTTTTGGTTCATGCATCGCTGACCAGATGATAATCAACCTCTACATGCTTAATCCTCTCATGACTTCTGATTTTGTGCGATATAGATGGTAGACTGAATATCACAAAATATAGGCATTAGGGTAAGATGACGAAAATCAAACTCCAATAACAGATTCTTCAGCCACATCATTTCACAAGTAGTATATATCATGTTTCTATACTTAGCCTCTGCACTAGATTTAGAAACATGTTTCTTGCTCCTTCATGTTACCAGATTTCGTCCAATGAATGCGCAATAGCAAGTAGTGAACTTCCTATCTCCTTGTCACTGTCATATCCTGAGTCAGAGTAGCCAAAAATATGAACTTGTTCATGTTTCTTGAACAACAAATCTTTTCCATGAGAGCTTTTGATATAGGCAAGAATCCTCAAAGCAGCTGTCCAACGAACCTCTATTGGCTGATGTATAAACCTACTCAGTACTACAACTGCAAAGGTTACATCAGGCCTAATAACTGTCAAGTAGATCAACTTCCCATCAATCTCCTATACTGTCCAGGGTCGTTAAGTAGATGACTATTATTACGCTATAAATTCACATTTACTTCCATTAGAGTGCTAGCAGGTTTGCACCCCAACATGCCAGTTTTCTCAAGGAGATCAAGTGTATACTTCCTCTGAGATAGAAGTAAATCATACTTCTAATAAGCAACTTCAATACCAAGAAAATATCTTGGCTTCCCCATATCTTTTATCATAAAATATTATTTGAGATACTCCTTTGTTTCTGCTAAAGCCAAAGAGTCACTCCTACTTAGCAAAATGTCATCAACATACACAAGCAGTATTATTAAGCCAAACTTAGTACGACGAACAAACACTGAGTGATCTGAATGACAACGAGCAAATTTAATGCCAGAGATAACCATGCTGAACTTCTCAAACCATGCCCTTGGACTCTGTTTGAGTCCATAGATTACCTTCTTGAGTCTACAAACAGTATTTTCCTCCTGAGCAATATATCGTAGAGGTTGCTCCATATAAACTTTCTCCTTCAAGTCCCCATAGAGAAAGGCATTCTTGACATCTAGTTGAAATAAGAGCCACTCCATATTACATCAATAAAAAATAGAATTCGAATGGCATTTAGTTGAGCAACTGGTAAAAAAGTCTCAAAGTAGTCCATGCCATAGGTCTGAGTATATCCTTTGGCAACAAGCCTAACCTTATACCTGTCCACTGAACCATCAGGGCGATACTTCAGGTATAGACCCATCGACAACCCACAACATCTTTGGGTGCAGAGAACAACTCCCAAGTTCCACGAGAAATAAGAGCATATATCTCCTTATCCATAACCTGCTTCAGGAAGGTACCAAAATAGCCTCCTCATATGATCTGGGTAAAGATACAGAGGACAAAGACAGTGCAAACTGGCGAAAAGAGAGAGTAAGATGATCATATGAAATAAAATGAGAGACAGGATAATCAGTACAAGACCGCTTACCTTTGCGGAGGGCAATAGTAACATCAAAATCAGAGGAAAGTGCAGACGGCGGAGGAGGTTGGACCTTCCATTGGAGACGAGGCGGCCAGAATCGGTTCAGAGGTCAAAACTTTTTACTGATGAGTATAGGACATGTTTGAAAGTTTTTTCGAGCTGGCTTTGGTGCAGGTGGTGCTGCAGTATCTTTTAATGACACTGGCGAAAAGACATCATAGACAACAGTAGGTGCAGGCAAAGAAACAGATGGTGAAAGTGAAATAGACTCTGATGCAATTACTGGACTTTATGCAAAAAAGTAGGGAACTGATTAAAAAATGTGACATCAGCGGACACAAAATATTTTCTGTTTGATGGACTGTAGCACCGGTATCCCTTTGGAGTTCGAAAATACCCAACAAAGATTCATTTTATAAACCTAGAAGACAATTTATCCAGACCTGGAGACAAATCTTGAACAAAACATGTACAACCAAGAACATGCGGGAGGAACTGAGAAGATACTTTTGTCAGGATATAGACATGAAAAAGAGATTTTACCATGAAGAACTGAGGAGGGCATCCTATTAATCAAATGACAGGTGCTTAACACTGCATCGGCCCATAAATACTTCAGAGCATGCATATGAATCAGCATGGTTCGAGCAACATCTAGGATGTGTCTATGTTTGCGTTCAATAACATCATTCTGTTGGGACGTATGAGAGCAGAAGGTTTGATAAATAATCTCATTCTTAGAGCAAAAAAAAGGCACATCATTTTTATATATTCTAGGGCATTGTCAGCACGTAGCACACGGATAGAGGTAGAAGATTGAGTTTTATTTCATTATGAAAAAGTGTATTGACATCAGAAACTTCAGACCTATCTTTTATCAAATATAGCCAAGTTATACGAGAGAAATCATCAATAAAGATGAAAAAATATCTAAAAATTTAGATGAAGGCATGCGACTAAGACCCCAGACATCAGAATGAACTAACTCAAATGCAGAACTACTATATTTATTGACTCGACTTGGAAAAGAAACATGAGATGCTTGCCCATCTCACAAGACGCAAAACCAAGTGTAGAAAAAGAAGACTCGACAGAAGTTACCGACCGAAGCTTCGACAATGAGGGACGACCCAAAGGCCAGTGCCAGAGTAGAACAGAATTAGGCTGATTTGCAACTAAGCTAGTAGGAGACACTCTGTCATCCAATAGTTCATGCTTCCTCTCTCACGACCTGAATCAATCCTCCTCCCAGTTGTCAGGTCCTGAAAGATACAGTAAGAAGGGAAATTACTTTGCAGTTTTCTTATTTCGTAAACTAGCTGATGAATGAATAACAAGCTTACAGGAAATTTTTGTAACATATAACACATTTCTAAGCTTCAAGGATAGAGTAGCCTAAACTATCCCATCACCAAAGACAGGAGATTGTGTTACCATCAGCAACGTTAACAGAAAAAATTGAGTGAAAAGATATAAAGAGGTGAATTTATCCTTAATACCTGTCATGTGACATGAGACTTCTCAGCCTAATATCCAAGGTCTGTGAGGAGAGGGATATAAGCATTCATACCTGAAGAGGATGGGCGAATTGATGAATGACCTGTCTGATAAAACTTGAACTGAGTAACTTGTCCTCGTCCTGTGATATAGGAATGCCAGAAGGTGCAGAGGCAGTATTCGAGAGAACTGAGCAATATCATCAGAGAGCCAAGATGGAGGAACAAGAGAGGATGAAGTACTTGATACAACTGACATCGTAGCCAGTTATAGAATTATCAGAAAGATAGCCAGTAGTAATAAACAACTAGTAATGACGAAAAACAAGTAACTTAGTCATCAGATAATAGCATGACAGCCTTAAATAGCCAGATTAGATGTAAAAATCTGATTTTTGAGCAATAAACAGAGTTGACCTCACCAGAGAAGTCTCATAGAGTATCAAAGAAGCCTGATCAGATGTAAAAATCTGATTTTTGAGTATTAAATAGATCAATCTCACTAGATAAGATTTGTAGAGCATCAAAAAGGCCAGATCAGATTTTAAAAAAAATCTAATTTTAGAGTAGTTGCGGCACTTATTAGAGAAGATAGAGGGCTTGCGATGCGTTACTATTTACATGAACATTATTTTTTTTCAAATTTATGAGAGGGAAAATATTGAGGAAGGTAGATTTTGAGATGATAAATTTTAGAGTTAGGACTTCTATTGCTGTGATGGCATGTAGAGAACTAAAAACCCTCAAAAGGAATTGATTGCTAATAAAGGAGAGGCAATACATATATATAATAAAAATGATGGGTATTGGTCTATTTGGTAGAAGCTCAATAGCTCAATAACCAATAGCTATTCTAAAAAATATATGTGTGTGTGTGTACATATTTACTTAATAGATATATAGAAATGTAGATACGTTTGTACATTTTTATTTAAAGGGGTGTGTTATGTAAGTATGTATTGTTTTATATATGTATATACATATTTATGCACACATATATAAATTATGTGTTGTACATATGTATGTATTAACATTAATATAATCTTGAACGTGCAAAGCTCAGTTTTCCACTTTTATTAAGAATCAGAATTAATATGTTCGCGCCTCTCTCCATTTTATCTTAACTCTCAGAATTAATATGTTCACGTGCACACAGTTCAATCGTGTCATCTTCTCTTTGCGCTTCTCTCCTCTTTCTCCTCAATGTGCTCTATTCATCTTCTTTCCTCTCTGCCTCCCAAGAACTAAAGAAACAATATTAGTGACTGCCATGTTTCCTGCTAATTCCGTAAAATCATGGAGTTCCATCTCTCTATTAGAACTTTCAAGCGTCAAACTTCCACATCACTAAATACATGTCCCTTCATATAGGATGCACGTTCTCAAGGTCACCTTTAACCTCTTTGAACCCTGCTGGATCCTTCAAGACTTGCATCCTGACCTCCCCTATTATGACTTTATTAAGATTTGCAAGCCCTTTTGTATCCACCAGCCGCTTTCATTGCTTTCTTCTACCACTACTTCTAGATACCCCACCACAAGTTCCCCTACACTGAGATTATGTTGTTGGACAACAAACACATGTACATCCGCCTTTTTCTTTACCATATAAGATTAACCTTTAACTTTTTCCTCTCATGGCATGGAGCTAGTACCTGTGGGTTATTTGCTTCCTAACACCATTGCTGAGAATTTTAAGAGAAGTCAGTTTTTGATCTAGTTTTTGATCAACAGGGAAAGGCCTTTTTGTGTTGTTTGTTATCTTTAGCAATGAGTACATCTCTGGTATCAATAAAGCCATGTGCTCAAAATGCAAACATCAACAGAGGATAATCAGTTTTTTTGTCGAGCAACTTTTCTAATATTGTACTTTCTTTTTTGAATAATTTTGCTAGTGCACGCGACTTTGAGATAATCCAAACTTGTTCACCGTCCTCTTCGTGTCTCAAGAACCTGTTTTTCATTAATTCTATAAAATTCATGGAGCTCAATTTTACATTATAAAAACTTTTCAAGCGCCTAACTTTCAAATCACTATATACATGTCCCTTCACACGTAATGCCCATTCTCATGACCAACTGCCTTCAACCTCTTTACCCTCCTCCTAGATCCTTTAATACTTGCATCTGACCTTCTTCACTATGACTTTATATTAGATCAGCCAAACCATTTCATATCCATCGGCGACTTCCATTACTTTCTTCTTCTAGATACCCCATCACAAGTTCTCCTAGATTAAGATGATGTTGTTAGATAACCAATGCACGCCTACCTGCCTTTTTCTTGACTGCATGAGATTGTCCTTCAACTTAGTTTATCAAGACTTTTCACAAGGATTAAGGCCAAATACATGGTTGACTTGTAGACTATCATGATAAGTTGTTAGTAATTGTGGGTAATTGGTGAGCCAAAGTATTATGAGGAGGCTTTACAGGTGGAAACAAGGCTGAGTAGGAGCTTGTTATGGATGATGAGATAGCGTCTCTCATGTTGAACTAAACACGAAATTGATTGAACTGTTAGAGAGCAAGTGTGCCCTGTATAACAAGAGGGTCTATACTGACTGAAAGAGGAGAATGATGGCACCAAGAGGTACAAGGCAAGGCTAGTTGTGAAGGAGTTTCAACAGCGAGAAAGTATTGACTTCAATGAGAATTTCTCTCATGCTGTGAAACTTACTATCATTAGATCTGTGCTCAATATTATGACAGTAGAGAATTTACCTCTAGAATAGTTAGGTGTTAAGACTGCATTCTTCCATGGCTATTTGGAGTTGGACATTTACATGTTGTAGCCACAAGGGTATATCATGCTCAGGAAAGAGCAGTTGATTTGCAAGCCAAAGAAAAGTCATTATATGGCTTGAAACAGGCTCAGAGGTAGTAGTATCTGAAGTTTGACAGATTTATAATGAGCAGTGATTTCAAAAGACTGGAGGTTGATCATTGTTGCTATTCCTAGTGGCTCGAGAATTTCTATATCATGCTACTACTGTACGTAGATGATATGCTTATTGTTTGGTCCAACATGAAGGAGATTGTGATTTCAAAGTCAGTTTGGCAGAAAAATTCTCAATCAAGGACTTGGGTCCTACGAGGAAAATATTGGAAACTTGGAATTAACTAAGTGAGTTTTCGGAGAAATTTGAGTTGAATTTTAGGCAGGACCCATTGCTTAGAATACGTGGGAGATGGTTGAAATGTGTTCTTCCATTGGCCATGAATGTGATATATTCACATGTTCAATTTTGTTTCTGAATGAATGCGATATTCAAATCAGAAGTTGGCCTAGAACAAGGGCTAAATTGGACCAAAAAGAGTTTCACTCTTTAGTCCAATATGGAAAGTGATATGTGAATGGAGGTGTCCGTTCAGCAAATTGACATGTCTATTTGGAACAGTTTTGTCCATTCTGATCGAATGTGTCTATTTGGGGATAACTCATTTCGGCCGACTGAATGTGTCTATTTCGCGAACAGATGTGTCTATTTGGAAAGGTTGTGTCCATTCCAACCGAACAAATGTGTTTATTCAGAAGAGTTGCACCCGTTATAACTGAAAGGTTTTCTTTGATTTCTATATAAAGGCAGAACACCATCCAAAGGCATAACCAAAAAATGCACTCGGAATTTAATTCATTTCCCTTTTTCTTCTCTCTGAATTCAAGATCTGTACAGACAAAAACTTTCTTCAGAATTTTTGCAGTCTTTCGGTCTGTTTCAACTTTCGGTCAAGTGAAAGGTACAAGTTAACTTTGGTTTGACTGTACGTGATTTTATAAAGTGCTGCGCAGAACATGTGAATGAGTGTTTTACCTTGAGAGACCAGCGTCCATTATCTCATTGCACCATATAAGGGACATAATTATCTTAAGGAGATTTATGTGTATCTCACTCCAAAAATCTTGTTCTTATTCTGTTACTCTGTCTGTTTATACTAATATTCAATATTGTACGAATATTGTTAATAAATATTTATCTTGTATAAATATTGATTGTGAAATTATTGAATATTAATATAACGTTCTGATTACAAGGATTATGCTGAATAAGATATCCATGTTGGAATATTTATTTTAATAAATATTATTGTTAGATAAATTATTATTGAATTATATATCTTGCTGATCTATTACTAATATGAGACTGACTAATTGCCAGTTAATTGATGTCTAAAGAAGGAATTTGGAAGGTGGTTCTTTAATTAGGGAATATTCAATTGAACAGAAAATCTCCCACTTGATTTTAACCGACCTAACTGATTGGACTGGTTGATCTTGATTTTGAATTGGATTGTCATGACCAACATTCTTAATATAATTAACGTTGTATTGAAATTGCTAATTTTTTACTCTTCTTGGATTACAGAATTGACTGATACTAATTAACAGAGTACCGGCGGGGCCTAAGTGTGTCAAACCAGACTGTGTTGTCTGCTCTCCTTCCTATCCTAAAGGCGGAGAATTTTGAATTAAATGGATTCAGTAAATTGCATGCTTTGGTATAAATCACCAAAATCATAGAACAATACACTCTTCAGCGGAATGAGATTGCTGAAAAATGAACAGAACTTTAAAGAGATGATCAACTTTTGTGCCATGTCTAAACTTTGTGTACCTAAGTTGATAAATATGTATACTCAAATGTATTGATAAATTTGTATGCGTATATATATGTCTGAAATATATATTTTATTTATGTGTTTAAGCTTCTATGTACTAATTTACTAAGTACTAACCATTTCTATCTACAATTCTAATGTATGTTTGACCTTCGAATGTCTAAACTTCTTTAGGTCTACAAAGGGTTTTTGTTACCTAGCAACATTATTTTAAATCCTACCTTTCTATCATGCTATATTTGTCAGGTGTAATAAACCGGCTTTCCCTTTAATATTATAAATATAGAATAAAGAGGGAATAAGAAATGACATCAATAGGGATTTATTTGTAAAATTAATTTGATTCAGTAATTAGGTTATTTGGATCTTTCTCATCAATGAGCCACAAAAATGGGAGAGAGAAAGCGAGACAGAAAATGATTAGAAGAAAAAGAAAGAAAAGAAAAGAAACTGAAAGAAAGAAAATATGGAGAGAGATAAAAAGTTGGAGGCTGAAAAAATTAAGAGATAAAGAAGAGAAAGAAGATTAAATAGGAGTAAAAGAATCAACAGAAATGAGATTAAGATAAAAACCTATATTATAGAATTTCTGGTTTGTTTATTATACTTTTTTGAATTTTGTTATAGTTTATGAAATTTGAGATTAAATTGACGATGATGATCACTTGAGATTCTTGAAGCCTTGTTATGACGGAACTTAAAGGGAAAAAGAAGGATGTTTATCAGAGAGCACTGATATTGTTGGATCTGGTAAGGGGTGATCATGACTTATAATTAATTATGGTTTCAATCTTACTTTTAAATTCATAATCTCTCATTAAATTTCACTTATCCCAAGAAAGATATGATTCCTATTGTTTCTAACATATTGACTTATACAACAATTCTAATTATAATGCAAATCAAGAAGTTCTATCCTGTAAAAAATATGTTATTTCATCCGGATTGTTATCCCACCCTATTGTGACACTATCTTTTTATCTAGAGTTAGGTAAAACATACATACATGAGCTAAATAAATATGTTGATTTTTTTTAATCCATATGCTCATTGAGATATTATTAAGTTTTGTACCAATAATTGTTACTGTTTTAGTTTATGTATTGTATAACTCAAATCAATTAAAACCAATATGCATTAGAAAATAAGTAAATCATACATAAGCTCAGTGTGTTCTCTCCTTGAGGGTTATTATATCACTATTTGAATCCCCAATTGTGGATTTTAGCTTCCGACCATGGGATTATGTGGAACAATCAAGTCAACTAGGGTGTGAAGTGTTGATCGCACTTAGATATGAATTACTTACTTTTTATTACATTTGTATTGTCCATCCTTAGTATAAATTGGATCAAACTAGTATATAGTGTTCTCCATATAATGAATCATTAAATTATTATTTCCACTTGTCTCTCTTGTTATATGAATTATTTGATCGTTAAGTTTAGAATTATTTATCATTGTTTTTTGTGCCTTTGGTCCAATTATTATACAAACTACCTGTCATGATTCATTATGTAGCTATACCGTTTCCTCTCTGTAGTTTGATTGGCAAGAATTAACAAGTTTGGGTTTGATAGAAGAGCTTAACCTTGAGACATTGAGGTCTTTATATACAAATGGATTTAAAAGTAAATCATTGGAGCATGAAAGAAGGTATTTTATTTATTATTTACTTTGTACCAATCACTGATTTTATCATTAAAGAAAATATGTTTATTGTTCAGATAAAATCAGTGGATGAAATTATTTAATTATTTGAGTTTTATGTAGTCTAGGAGTAGCAATTTCTTGTTCAGTGTTAGTCGGGATACATATCATTACATCAGGAATAATGCTTCTTAGATCATTCATGCCATTCTTATGATTTTCAACAATTCATTGTTTTATAATTTATAATTTGCATAGTTGTTTCTCATTTGTATTTCTCATCAAAATCTCTATTCCTTTGCATACTGGTGCGATTTTTCTGCACGTCCTGACAAGTGAGAAATATTGGTGTTATCTTTTATGCAACTTATAATATTTGATGTCCCTCTGTAATTGTGTCTATATTTATTCCTATATGTGTTTGTAATTCCCATGCAATATTTCTATTTCTATAAAAACTTTACTCCTTTCGCAATGGTTTGTTGGTGCTTCAAATTATATCTATTTTATATACTTGCAATTCCGCTACTTCTGAGCTCCCTATGTGAATTACTCTTGCGGTCTTGAGTAACAGACTGAAGTAGGTTGTGGGGGAGTTTGTCTTAGAAAATCAATGTGCCTTCTCGTCTGGAAGACTTGTTGAAATTGCTCTCTTTTTGCTTTTAAGTTGGTCAGAGACTGTAAGGAGAAAGGAGGATCAAAATCATGTTTAAAGGTAGATTTGAAAAAGGCTTCTGATAGTGTAAATGGGGAATTTATTTATTTCCTAATGCGTTGTATGGGATTCCCTTATGTATAGATCAATTAGATTAGAGAGTGTATATCATCTCCCATATTCTCTATTATGATAAATGGCAGCCCGTTGGTTTTCTTAAGAGCAACGGGGGAATAAGGAAACGAGATTACCATATGTATTTGATTTGGTCAAGGAGGTTTTTTTTCAATTTACGTGGAACTTGCTATGGTATTAGGGAAAATTAAGCAAATTATGGGAGGAGGGGATTGCTTGGTCTAACATTTGGTTTTCACAGATATGCTGATATTTACTAAAGGCACCACGATGTCTTTCTAGGAAGTTGATAAACTCTTGGAGTTGTTGGCATTGAACATTGGGTTTGCATTAACAAAGAGAAGATTAGAATCTTTCTGAGCAAGGGATGCACAAACAAAAGGAGTTTGGTTGAAGCTATTGGTGTAGCTGAACTATTAGTATCTTGGCATACCTCTATCTGCTAATTATTGGAAAGCAAGGAACTATTCTTTCTTGGTGGACAAGTGCAGGAAAGCGGTGGAAGGCTGGATGACTTCTAATCTCTCTTTTTCAGGAAGTGTAGAATTGATAAAACCTGTGATATATGTCACAATCAACAACTACTGGTTGACCTTTAATCTTCCAGTGTCCATTATAGATGAACTAGAAAGGCTATTTGCAACCTTTATTTGGAGAAGTAAGATGCATGCATGGGGGTGGGACAAGTTACTGAAGCCTAGAGAAGAAGGTGGACTGGGGATAAGAAGGGTGGCTGCTTTATGCAAGGCAACATGAAGGAATAAGGTTGCTCTGGAATTGCATCACTTCAGATTTTTTTTTTTTTTTTTACGCACGGTGGATGAGAATTCATTATGTCAAGTCTGGAAATTTATTTCTGCAAGTATCTTTATTAGACTCTGGAAGTTGGAAATTTAAGTAGGGGTTTAGCAATGCTAAACATGAGAAGCGTAATTATTAGTGGGAAGAGTACATCAATATGGTTTGATCCATGGTTAGGTGGGGCGAAACTTATTGATCATCTAGGGAGGGCTAATGTGTGAGTGGAGAAATTGACAGTTAGTAGATTGATACACAATAAGCATTGGCATCTCTCTCATTCAGCGTTGACTCAGTTGTGGAGACAGATTCAAAAAACTGAGTTCACTGATACTCACACAAACACAAGATTCCTGAAATTGGATAGGAAGTAGTGCTGGACAGTTTGCTTTCTATACAACTTGGGAGTTCTACAAACTTATTTGTTTTACAGGAGATTGTCCAAAGATGAGCTACATGTTTATTGACTGCTATGCGAGTTAAATTTTAATCAACGACAAACTGACACAGATGGGTACAGACACCTGTATGTTTGTGTACACACACACAAAATAATAATAATAATAATAATAATAATAAATAAAAAGATACATATGACTATATGAGTGCATACTGCATGCACATACATACATGCATACATGTGTGTGCACTCACATGCCCACATATATTGTGTGTGTATGTGTGTAATTTAGAGTGTTTACATCTTTTACGTGTCGGTCAACCAATTTAGAGGGACATGTTCGATTTTGATACGTGTTACCAAAAAATGTTAGCACGTGTTTCTAGTGTCACTTTTATTTTTCATTGACAAAATATCAAGGGACAACTGACGTAGTGATGTGCCAGGTTTGAAATATCAGCCAACTTTAATACTTACCATAGCTGTGATGCCTCTTCTATTAAATAAGTGAAATCATTCTCAAGGAAAATACTTAGAAAATCAGAACAAAAATTAATTCTCCTATCCAAAACAATTACTCTTTTGTTTTATGGTGGTTTTGTAAGGTTGCTTATGATTTAAGAGCATATTCAAAAGCTATTACTTATGTAAACTTCTTTATGCATTCGAGCTTGACATGGAGGAACACTGATTTTTGCAACATTTCACCAAACAGAAACTCCCTGGCTTGGTTGTGTGTGCGAAGGCACAAACAGGTCCTGAAAGGATTGAATAGACACCCTTGCAACCCAAATCCTATGAAACTCATATATTTCTTATTTTATTTATATTATTATGTTAAAAATAAATTTCTTATTAGTTTCTAACAAGATCAGGCTCTGCAAAATCCAACTAATTTTTTAGTCACATTCCTTTTGTTTTTTCCGCTGGGAATGCACCCATGATATTGATCCATTGGCATAAATCCCAGATGGAACATTCCTATAGGTCAATCACATAGGGATGCGAACATCCTTGACAGATTTGACCCATAAGAGTCTTCCACATGCGATTATGCGTGTTTTATTGGTGTGAATTTCTAGAAGTCTAAACCATCAGATTCAATTCTCACACATTTGCATTGATCTTGATTAGAAAAAGTAGCACAAAGGATGTTACTTGGGAACAATAGCTCACGGACACTTGGGAATAATTAAGGTTCTTCTGTAGCATCTCACACTACCATGTGTTAATTTCTTTCGTTAACTAATTTAAGTTTCTTTAATTTGGAGTTTACACACTGACACTATCATTTAGATCTGTATGTTGTTGTTAACTTATTTCAGAATTTTGTTATCTCCTTAATTATCCAATTCAATGCAAATCACAAGTTACTCTCCCATTCAAACCTTTATTATTTTAACTCATGCAATGGTCCATGAGAATATATATTTTGGCCAACAACCATGCACCAATGCTACATATGCACATATGTACTTAAGCTCCCATACATACAAGCACTTGTATATAAGCTCATCAATACTTCACCATCTTCCATCAAGATTCGATCAATGCAACATCTCTTGCACACACAAAGACATTAGAGTTAGTCCAGTCTGGCTAGTAAAGTCAATTTTGAAAACATGAGATCAGGCACTACTATCGAGGAGATTCAGTCGCCAGTCTCTGTTGCTTGGCTGTTTTTAAGGCTGTTGTGATCAACTGGCACAACCTCACTCCAAAACTCATACTGAAGTATGGATAATGTAGCAAGCGCTAGCGTTCTTGCAATAGAGGTTGGTGCAGGAACTTTTTGGGCTGCTCATTTTCACCCCAGCTAACCCTATGACTTTATATAATTATGGCATGTATGCCCATTTTATTTTATAAAACTGGAAAAGGATTAATTTGCAGATTGAATTAGTATTATTACTTACCAATATCAATTTGTTATGTGCAGGAATGCCCTTGGACTTCGTAGATTGACAAGTTTGAGAGCAGGATTACTTACCAACACACTGGGGCAATACGCTTGGACATCGTAGACTGACAAGTTTGAGAGCAATAGCAGCACAGTAGAAAGTGGAGATCTGGGGACTAGGCTTGAACCAACCACTGCACATTTCAAGTCTGAACCATCAAGTGTAACAATGCTGGCTGTTTTGTCCCGGGGATTGTGGTTACCAATGTAACAACGCTGAAGCCTACCTCCTTGCCAGCCCTATTATTGCCTTGCTGCTTGATATGCAACACATGCTTCTTGTTTGTTTGAGGGGCAGAATCCATTCCGTTTAATGTTATGGGTGAGAACAATAAAATAGCTAAAGAGTTTGTGAGGATGATTGTGGTGTTTGCTTACTGCTAGACTTCCTTGTAATTCCATTATATATTTTATGTAATTAAATGTTCGAGCTGGCTCATAGTATAGTCATATGTAGAAGTATCTTTGCTTTGAATTCGTTCATATAACGTTATGAATGACAAAATGAAACTAGCTGCAGAGAGCTTGTGAGGATGAGCGTGATGTTTGTTTACTGCTTGTTTACTTGTAATTTACTGACTATTTATGTAATAAAATTATGAAATGTTTGAGCTGGTTTATAGTCATGCGAAAGCATCTCTTTACTGATTTTGGTTAGATTTCGCAAGGGAATGAATCATATACAGGAGAAGCTATATTATAGCCCATGGGAGAAGCAACTCACACAAATATCTGTTTACGGGATCATTGTGGTCAGCGACTTCAAATCAGTTCAACTTTTTATTGCCCGTGCATAACACGTGCAAAAAAAAAAAAAATTCTGGTGATACAATATATCTTCCATGAAACTATTAAATCGTAATTATTAAATTATAAATACATATAACATTTTTGTTCATTAGATACTATTTGCATCAACAAACACTCCTAGTATTCCATCCTGCTTAACTGTTGAGCGCGCATGGTACACTGTTCTTTGGGAGTAGTACAACATTTCAATAACCTAGGTATAATTTTGACAATATTTAATTAATTGTGAATAAACCAAATTAATACAATCTATATTACTAAATTTATCATGTTTGCGCCACTTTGATGATGCAATAAAAAAAAATTTAAATTCAATAATTTATTGTACAAATAAATTCAGCATAACTAATACACATATATGCACCAAGTATCATACAACACTTTCCCACCCTCATGCAAAACAACTTATTCTAAATAATGTGCATATCCAATTTAACAAAAGGATCCATTTTATGCAATCGCGTGTAATGTTTGCTGAATCTTGATGAACTTATGCATCAAGAAACATTTTCGTGCACATGAACGCATAATCCTGCTGGTTAATATTTCAAAAAAAAAAAAAAAAAAAAACCTGCCAGTTAATCCAAATGCGCAACATGTAATGCAAAAAATTAAAACATCCAGATTACAACCGCAACACTTTGCTTATCAAAAGGGCACATTATATCATCAAGAATCATAATTTCATAAACTACATGCTCTCATCACTACAAACTCTTGATCCATTTGGAATATGCTTTCATGTTTCTTGTCTAAACATAGAAAGTAGATGAATCCAAGAACATAAATTCTATTGTTAGGGGTGGCAGTTAGCATTGAGAAAGAATGGAAACATTCCTTAAAGAAACTAAAAAGATACAAATAGTTGTAACATCCTAATTAGTAATACATGATTTAATGTATGTATTGTATTTTATACATTGTTATTACCATTATTACTATTATTATTTTTTCCTAAACCCATTTTCCATTATTTCCCTCATTTTCATTTTCTTTTTTTTTTATGTTCATTTCTTAGCCTTTTTCCCGAGCCCAAGTCATGATCCCACTTCCTTCTATTTTCTTTTAATTGAGGCAAACCCAGCCCAACTCCAAAGCTCGAAAACCAACTCCCTTATATATACATATACATATACATATACATACATACATACATGAGAAAAATGTATATCAGCCTGCAGCTGAGAGAACTCTCTCAGCCTGCGGTGACGTGGCTAAATTTTGTCACCCCACTAACTGGCGGCCCGCTTATGGGAAGAAGTTAAATTACTAAATATCCCTTATGTAAAGCTACTCTTTCGGTAACTTTTCGTTATTGTTTATTATTATTTGCCCAAAAGGCAATTTTTGGAGCGAACGTTGTCAGACTTAGCTTATTGTTTATAAATTACTTTCCCCTTATTTCCTTACCTCTATTTGTCAGGTTTAGGTTCTCTTTTTCAGCCTGCGATTAACTTTTTTCAGAAAATATAAACTCTTTCCGAGCAATTTTTTCTCCAAAATATTTAATGTCGACGTCTGAGCAATCTACTGGCGATCTAAATATGGAAGATATTGCATCTGGTTCTACTTTCTCTCAGAATATTGAAAATCTTGAAGGGTTGACATCTTTGCATGCCGATGAACAGGTTTTAATTGTTTCAATTTTTAAAAATAATTTCTTAAATATTGAACTTTTCTCTTTAGTTTATGTGGTACTGCGACGTATAACACATGTTTTAAAGTTCAGAAATGCGACCGTATTAATATTTGGTCGCAATCTTATTTGAAAATAATCTTCGGCTGTGAAATCTTTTTTTTTTTGGTATGCTTCTTAGGTCGCAGTCTTTAGTAAGGAGTAATATAGATTTCTTCACATACGTATAACTGCGACTTAGGTCGCAGTCTTTAATAAGGAGTAATATAGATTTCATCTTGTATTTAAAATTTTTTTTTACTGCGACTTAGGTCGCAGTCTTTAGTAAGAAATATAGATTTCTTCTCATACGGATAACTGCGACTTAGGTCGCAGTCTTTAGTAAGAAGTAATATAGATTTCTTCTCATACGGATAACTGCGACTTAGGTCGCAGTCTTTAGTAAGAAGTAATATAGATTTCTTCTCATACGGATAACTGCGACTTTGGTCGCAGTCTTTAGTAAGAAGTAATATAGATTTCATCTCTATGCAATCTGGTCGCAGTTATGTAACTTATATTTTAGACTATAGTGATATCTAAAAAATATTTATATATCTGTAATTCGTGTAATTGCTTTTTGTAGGATATGAATGCACATGGAGAAATGTCTGGAAGCTCAAATAAGTTTATAGGAAAACAGTTCCTGTCGGATATGAAAGCATACAATTTCTACAATTCTTTTGCAAGGAATAGAGGTTTTAGCGTGAGAAGAAAAGGTACAGATAAGTCACGGAAGCCTCCTTATAAGATTATTTGCAGAAAATTTTGCTGCAACAAGGAAGGTTTGAAGAAGTTGTGTGACAAAAGATAAGAGGGGCTTACAGTGCATCGTCGGATTGACACTAGAGTAGCTTGTCCTGCTGAGATGCATGTCCATCTTCGTTTATTATTTGACAGAAGATATTGGGTTATCACAAAATTTGTTGATACTCATTCACATGAATTGTCAAGCCCGGATAAGGTACATCACCATTACTCTCACCAGACTCATCGTTCAAAGATTAGCAGAAGCATTATGAGCAATCTGGTTGATGTGGGAATGCGGCCTTCAAATATTTCCCGCGTTGTGAATGCAATGAGCCAGGGAGAAGGCTGTGAAGAAGTGAGCCCGCAACAAGTTATTGATTTCACTCGTCAACATAGAAATAACTGCAGTCATGAGTTTATTGCTATTATCAAATATTTTCAAGAGAAAGCCGAGACCGATCCAGAATTTTTCTTTTCAAGTGAAATCGATAACGCGGGCACACTTAGAAGCATTTTTTGGGCTGATGGAAGAGCTATTTTCACGTATCTGAGGTTCTGTGATGTGATCGTTTTTGACACAACATACAGAACTAATCACTTGAGCTTGCCATTTGCTCCATTCACTGGAGTAAATTATCACCGTCAGTCAATTTTGTTCGGTTGTGCATTGCTTGCTGATGAGCAGAGGGATACTTTTGTTTAGCTATTCCAAAAATGGCTCAAGTGCATGCATGGAATTGAATCGAAGCTGATTATTACTGATCAGGATTCGCAGATTGGTGACGCCATCAAGATTATTTTCCCAACTTCTCGGTACCGTTACTGTTTCTGGCATGTGCGGAAACATATTGCCGAGCAACAAATCCCAATGGCAAACAAGTATGGAGAAGATATGGTCTCCGATTTTCATGCTTGGTACACCTCCCGTGATATAAGCACTTGTGAGGAACGATGTCGTATGATGAATGAAAAATATCATTTAGAAGAAGAAGATGACAGTTGATTGATGAAGATGTACAGGCTGCGTGGACATTGGGTTAATGCATATCTCAAGGATGTTTTCTGTGCTGGAATGACAACCAGTCAGAGGTCCGAGAGTATTAATTCCTTCTTTGATGGTTTTGTTAACGCAAACACGAAACTAGTGGAATTTGTTCACCAATATGATAAAGCTATTGCTGCCCGTCGTACATCTGAATCTCTTCAAGATTTTCGGGATTTGAATTCTGTGCCCAATTGTACATCGAATCCATATGAGATACAGGTTTCGAAGTTGTATACGCCGAAGATTTTTCAATTGTTCCAAAAGGAATGGGCAGTTGTAATGACACTGTTTTCAGAAGAGGTGGAACATGACAAACCTGGATCAACATATTTGGTTGGTAATTTTTCAGAATCAAAAGACAGCTGG
This sequence comes from Agave tequilana, assembly GCA_038442645.1. Lineage (NCBI taxonomy): Eukaryota > Viridiplantae > Streptophyta > Magnoliopsida > Asparagales > Asparagaceae > Agave > Agave tequilana. The sequence goes on along the minus strand of JAVJIF010028471.1, from coordinate 31,106 downwards.
GAAAAGGTCAGTTATGATAAGCGTGAGGAACTTCATGTTTCTTGTAGTTGCTCGTTATTTGAAACAGAGGGTATCCTATGTAGACATATTCTGTATATTTTGTGGCGCAATCACGTTACACATATACCGAAATCATATATACTTCAGAGATGGAGGTTGGATGCTCGTTACAAAAACGTTGCAATTGAAAATGGCATGAAGGCTTTTCCCAGTCAAGGCACTCCACGGACGGCTAGATTGTGGACAATTCGTTTAAAATTTAATGCAATTCTTGACATGGTTGCTGATTCTGATATCCATCTTTCAAAGTTGGAGGCAGTTTTGGAAAGTTTTGCCAAGATACCACTAGAGAATACAGAGCCATGTCAGGAAATGATCATTCATCACAGCCTAAAACTGCGGTTGGTTCTAGTGGATCCGTTGTCGTACTGCGAGATGGTGAAGAATTGAATATACGTGATCCAATTGGTCCTGTACCAACCAAGGGGAGGCCTAGAGCTGCATCCAGGCTTAAGTCTGGTTTTGAAGATTCTATATATCATAAGGAAGTTAAGCATCGAAGATGTGGTAACTGCCAAGAGCTGGGCCATTACAAGACTGGTTGTCCGTTAATGGTATTACATTAAACCTGTTAATTATTTTTTAAATAATGATTTATCTTTAAAATTCTTACTATTTATTTTTTATTGGCAGAAGAAGTAGGTTTGGGTTGCCTCCATCTTGAAGGAACAAAGACTTCAATTTTTCATGAAGTGCGACTAAGGTCGCACAGTGTACAGAGATTAAGTCGCAGTCTGCCACTGGCGTGTCATTATAATCAGATTTATTATTATTCTTTGATTTCTACTGTATTATTTTTGTAAGTAGTTGTACTTTAAAGTTTTACTACTACAAAATTCTCCTATATAGTTTAATTTTTTTGTATATAATGTAGTCAGAGACTTTGGTCGCAGTGTACATGGTTAATTGCGACCAAGGTCGCAGTGTTGTTATTGATAAAGAGGGCCAGCAATTGCACTCTAGGGTCGCAGTACTTGGAATGCGACTTAGATCGCAGTACGTTAGGTAGGTGTTTCCTTTATATTAACATGCATAGCGACCAAGGTCGCAGTGTTGTTGTTGATTAAGACTAAAGACCAGCAACTGCGACCAAGGTCGCTGTGTATTTTATTAAGACTACGGCCAGCAATTGCGACCTAAGTCGCAAGCTTCATTTTAATATTTTATTCGGTTGAAATAATTTAATTATTAATTGCGACATTGGTCGCAGTATATTCGTTTAGCGTAAAATATTTAAAATTAAGTTTTGTAACAATTGTACAACATTTCAACCAAGACATAGTAGTAAAAACTGTAATTAACACAATTAACCTTAGAAAATAGAGTTATATATATTTAAAAAAAACAAAATACAAATTTTAAACTTCTAATCCTCGTCATCACCATCATAATCAGATTCATCGTCAATAGTATGACCGCTTTCGTTGTCCGTATCGCTTTCCGTCCCTTCCACCTCTTCAGCGACAATCTCCTCTTCGCTTTCTTCCTCTTCATGTATGTATTTTGGTTCACCAATGAACTCTCAGAACGGGTCGTCTGTATCAAGCTCATCCTCTGACCCGTAGCGAGGCATATCTTCAGAACTATACATCCAATCATCATTAGATGATTGGCTTCTTTCCGGTGAAGACGGTGGAGAAGACATTTTTGAATCAATTCCGAACAGTGAGAGTAACGAGTTTCAGCAAAAACAATTTAGTATGTTTATAATCCTGTCCTGATGACCCTTTATATACTTTTAATCCCGGAATTCCAAAAGGTTTAAGCTCTCAGACCACGTGAATATCTCCCAAATTTATTTTCTACCTTTTCCCAAAAATTGTATACTTCCTAGGTGACTGTTCAGTTATCCAAAACAGTTTAAAAGTTAATACACTATAACTTTAAATTACTTTGAACTCTAAAACAGTTCATTATTGCGACCATAGTCGCATTGGGAACTGATAAATGATTAAGTAACTGCGACCATTATCGCTGACTCGATTAAAGTATCGCCGTATAAGGAAACGCTGTAACTCAAACAGGTCATTACTGCGACTTTGGTCGCAGTACAATTGCTGAACGCATGTTTGTTTCTAATATCAATACGCAATAGTAAAATCCAAGGTGTAAAAAATGTAGATTGAAAATAATCAATGGAACTTATAATAAATAAATATATAGAAATGTTTATAAATTAAATCAATAAAACAAAAAAATTATTTAATGAATTGCAATTGCAATTATTTTTACATTTATAAAATAAAAAATTGTGGTATATCAATAATTTGTCAACTGTCAGTCTTCAAATGTCATCCTTCGTATCATTTCTGTTTCTTCATCCCAACTCTTCTCTCTATCTGCAAGTATCATGTATGCAAGCTCACTTCTTAGTCTCTGTACATCAGCATCCGTAACAGTATCAACAACTGCTGGACTACCAGACGCTATGCTTTCCGTGTACTTGCATACATATACAGCGCAATCAACACTGAAATATCCATAGAGTAATCATTAAATGAAATTAGATTTTTGTACTAAAAAAAGGTAGAAAATATGAAAGGTAAGGAGATGTCAAAAATTTATATACATGTTTGCTTGTTGGGGGCATCTTGTGTATTTTATATTAGTTTTTCTCATTAATTTATTGAAATCAATCTCAAAAATCTGTAATAATCTTTCTTTCTGCAATGTCAATAGGAACAAAAATTAGTATTAATCAAATTAAATGCAAGTTTCCAGTAATCAAAATATTAAATTTCAACTCACCATTATTCTTGCATCTTTTTGGTAAAGCTTTAATATACTACTTTTTTTGTCAGCTGGGACCAAAGAGTTGTAAAAAATCCACTCTTGGGTATCGCGATCAAATACCAACAAGGTCCAGTGAAATCTCGGATCGTCGGCTCTATGTTTGTGATTGATCGGGAAGAACATGTACTGCACATCAGCTGTCCAGTTTTTCAACAGCTGCTGCTTGATGAAATGATCTTCCAGATCTTCACTTTTATTTACAACACCGTGCTGCGGACAGGGAAAAAATAAAAAAATATAAAATGAGTTAGTCGCAGTACATTTTAATTATAAACTGCGACCTTAGTCGCAGTACATAAGCTAGTAGCAGTACAATTTAATTATAAACTGCGACCTTAGTCGCAGCTGCGACCTTAGTCGCAGTACATGAGTTAGTCGCAGTATATTTTAATTATAAACTGCGACCTTAGTTGCAGTACATGAGCTAGTAGCAGTACAGTTTAATTATAAACTGCGACCTCAGTCGCAGCTGCGACCTTAGTCGCAGTACATGAGTTAGTCGCAGTACATGAGTTAGTCGCAGTACATTTTAATTATAAACTGCGACCTTAGTCGCAGTACATGAGTTATGCCTACACAGAGATAGAGAATATTAGTAATCTGTTCCACAATTGATATTACATTAAACCGTAAAGGAGAAAGTAGATTTTTACCCAAGCTTCGCTCCGAAAAAATATGCTTTTTATTTCTTCTCTTTTCTCTAGATGCTGCATGTAGAAATGATTTATATTCGTATCTAATTCTCTACTGAACATCAGGTCCTCAATGTCATTTCTTGTAATCATGATTCCGTTGTCGGTATCCTGATACGCAGTAGAACTACAAGATATTCAAAACAAAGTTAGTAATTAAATTGTTCTTATATAAAGGTATAACAGTTTTTTGATATGAATTATAATTAAATTAATTAACTTACTCAGAGAAGGACTTGTCGAAGAAATTTTTTATAAGAGCTTGTTGATGGGGCTGCAGAATTCTGTATGCTGTGGTTTCGATCAATTCTCTCGATTTTGGCTCAGTGGAGGAAATCTCTTTGTCGCCGAAACCAGCGGCAGAACTCACTGCCGCAGGCTGTGGAAGAGGATGTTCATTTATTTTCTTCTTCTATTTTGGATAAATGAAGTCGGAGTCATCGCGATCTCTTTCACCGCGCTTGCGTTCTTTGACTCCCCTTTCTATCGTTTCTTTAGAATATTTCAAAACAGTTTCTTTTAAGGATTGCTTCTGAGGCGGAGTATGTTCTTGATTTTTTTTCTTCAGAAGCTATATCTCTTTGGGTTTCTTGAATCATTTGAGTTATATTCAAAGAAAAACTTGGCATATCTTCCCCAGAAAAATTTAAAATAGATACAGAACCCATGATTTTATCCTCTTCTAATTTTTTCTTCTTCTCCTCTTCAGCCTGCTTCTCCATCTGCTCCATCATTCTTTTCAGCTCCTTTTCCTCTTCACCCTTCCTTCTAATTTGCTCTTCCCCCACATTCATCTTTTTCTCCCACTTTTTCTTTAACTCTACCACACCTTCCTCCTCTTCTCTTTTCCTGCTCCCCCTCTTCTATCCTCCTCTTTTCCTTCTCCTTCTTCTCCTTTTCGATGCTCCTCTTCTTCTGATCCTCCTCTTCCCTCCTCCTCTGCTCGTCTCTCATTCTCTTCTCATTCTCCTCCTCCTCTCCTGCCCCTCCTCTTCCCTCCTCCTCTCCTCCTTTTCCTGCTCCTCATTTCCCTCCTCTTCTTCTCCTTCTCCTCTTCTTCCCTCATTCTCCTTTCATTCTCCTCCTCTTCCATTCTCCTCTTTTCCTTCTCCTTCTCCTCCAGTTCTCTCCTCCTCTCCTCCTTTTCCTTCTCTTCTTCCAATCTTCTTCTCTCATGCTCCTCCTCTTTCTGAAAGTACACCTAGAGGGGGGGGTGAATAGGTGTTAGTGCTAATCTAAAATTTAATGCAAAACTAAGTGCGCTAAATGCGGAAGCTAATGCAAATTATGCACAAACTAATACAATACAACAAGTATAGCCGAATTCCCTTGCGAGGCTCTGGACTAACTCCCCTTGATTCCCCTTGAAATGGGTTGAGGCGCTATGTGAAGCTCTTGTTGGATGAGTATAAGTTGGCCACACACACACAAGCAATCCAAGCAATGTGCACACACAATCAAGCCAAGCAATCAAGGATATAGCTATATGGATTATGCAAGGCACAACACAAGTAAATAAATATGATATGACAAGATAAATTATGCTCAACACAAGTAAGTATGATATGAATGAAGTATGATGCTTTGCACAAATGTAAAGAGAGAGAGAGAGTTTAGAGACAAGTGGATCAAACGCAAACACAATGATATGTTTCGAGGTTCGAGCACCCTTGCTCTACATCCCCGCCTACACCACCGTGTAGGATTTCCAATCCACTATACCGTCCACCGAGGACTCCCACCGAGGGAACCTTCACCGAGAAGGATTTTTACAACAATGGAGTACCTAACTCCTCTCTCAAACAACCTCCTCACAACCGAGGGGTAGGCCCGTAGCCAAATACAACAACAACAACAACAACAACACCTCTACCGAAGAGGCTCACAACCAATCTCAATCACCTCACACTTGAGGGATACAAACCAATCACCCGATCACCTCCACCAAAGAGGGATACAACAAGAATAAGGGTGTACAACTTAGAAGTTACAACAACAACCTCAAAACTCTCTCTTTCTTTTTATCTTTTCTTTTCCACAAAAATAAGATCCTAATAGATTAGGATAGTATGATATGGCTCAAGTGTGGAAAACTAGGTGTTTGGAAATCAAGAAATCAAAGAAAAATACTTGGAAAAAATCCTTTGTAAATGATAGAAATGAAGAACAAGATAAATCTCCCAATATCTTTGATTTTTCTAAAAACCTAAAACAAAAAAGAATAAATCTTTTTAGCACTAAAAACTCTTTTGAAAACTTCTTTTAAAACCAGAGAATGGGTGAAAATGAGCTCTTAAAATCTTAGCCAAAACAATGGAGAAATGGGGTATATATAGCCCCTAGGAAAAACTAGCCGTTAGGCTGATGTGGCAGCCTGACTGGCCTGGCGGTCGACCGGCCGGTCGACCGTCCAACGGTCAAAAAATAGCCGTTGACAGCTGCCGGTCGACTGGTCGGTCGACCCGAACAACCCGAGAGCAATCTGCTCACAGTCGGTCGACCGCACGGTCGACCATCTACAAAAACAGCCGACGTGCACGGTTTTGTGCACGTCCGGTCGACTGGCCGGTCGACTGGCCGCTTGGCCCAGTCGACCGGCCCAACCTGGCAGACAGCAAAATAGGTCAGATTGGAACATATTTTTGAGGTCTAAAACGTTTGAATTTGGGAATAAGTATATAGGATGAAGTTGTAGATATTGAAGTCTTCTTTCTAATTCAACTTAAATCAAATCAATATCATTTCAGAATTGAAAGTTATCAATAAAATACTAAAAGGTGTCAAAACAGAAACTGTAAACTGCTTTCAGAACAAGAACAGATTTCAACCAAATATTTGACAACTTTAAAATTAGAATCAGAAAATGGTTATTAAATAAGAAATTTAGATCTGAAAGTTATATTTGAAATTCAAGTTAAATCATGTTATTTGAATATAAAAATAAAAAGTTATGATAATAACTATAGAAGGGTGTCAAGCCTTGAAATCCAAAACCGATTCAAACAAAAACCAAACATATTGAATTTATGTGTGTGTATTGTGAACTTGAGCATATCAACTATACTAAGCTTTACAAATGGATCTAAACACACTAAACTAAACTATGGATACCTAAGTCTTTGAGTCATCAAGAAGACTTGCTCCCAAACGCGATCCACCGAGTGCAAATGTATGATCTTTAAGCTTTGGCACCGGAATCACCATGATAAGCTTCCAAACACTTCATGTTGAAGCTAATCATCAACTAATATCTTGCTAATGATCTGAAACTTAGAATCACAAGATTATTAGTAAACATAACTACATGAATGAGTCATCATCAAAACTAGAGTGGAAGGCCTTTGGGCCAACAATCTCCCCCTTTTTGATGATGACAAAACTCATGGAGTTATATATGCATGGATTAAAGTTAAGCTTCAAAGAAGCTCCCCCTTAACTCATGCATAAACAAATAAACAATAAGTATGCAATGAATGACAATGCATATAAACATGGTGCTCTAGATACCAATGAAATATTCAAAATAAAACATGCTTCTAGATACCAATTAAAACATCATATATGCAAAAATGTAAGCATGCATATATAAACTCTATAACTCAAAATCTTTCTCCCCCTTTTGTCAATCATCAACAAAGGGGTAAAAACATAAAAACAAATTTTTTTTCCGTCCCCTTTTTGTCAAAAACAAAAAGATCAAGAAGGGGTAATCAAAACAAATGTGATACCAATTTAAGATATGACAATAAAGTGCATATTGATACCAATTGAAATAAAACATATAAGCAATGTAAATCAAAAGTATATATTTTTCTTAAACAAAATTTTGAGATACCAATTAAAAACACTCAACATAAACATCTTGATATCATTAAGAGAAATATGTTCTTTTAAGCATTTGATACCAATTTGAAACGATATTTTAACATAAAGTAAGGGAGTGGGAATCAAATACCAATTGAAGGACAAAATCAAGTTTTCTCCCCCTTTATGAAATACCAACTAAACATATGCATAAGCTTGTTAAAATACCAATTGAAAACAAATCAAACATTAGAAAATTTTCAAGCTTAGCATAAAGATATATATGTATGAAAGTTAGATACCAATTGATATTGATATTCTTGAAAGAGTAAGCATACATATACAAAACATATATGAGTATACAAAAAGATCAAAATTGATATCAATTGAAAGTGTTCAATGATACCAATTGAAAGAATAGGGTCAAGTGTATATCTCATATTATAACGAAGAATACGAACTAGTTAAAATGAAAAGTTTTGTTAACTAGTACGAAATCCTTCAAGTAAGGAATAAATACAAATCATTTTTCATAAAAATGAAATCCACATGATAATCAACACTCTAATCCAATTAAGCATAAAAATGTCTCATGAAAACAAAACATGAGCAAATAATAAATGTGAGTGTACAAGTCAAGTATGGAGATCACAATCATGAAAATTTGTTCAATTAAGTTCAATTATTCCTTTAAACAAGAAAACTAAAAATTAATATTATTTAATCTTCAAGGCATATGTATGTCTAATACAAGCCAAAGTATACATACATATCCAAGATACAAACGAGTCCACAAGGATATATGCATGAAGGCACGTGGCTCAAAAAGGATATTAATGTATATCTAATAGTTTGGACAAGGTAAACATATACATGAAGTAAAAACATGAAAATAGGCATAGCAAGTATAAATGAAGGAATCATCAAAACTAGCTTATACATGTGCATATAGTGGGTACAAATGAGCATGAAGTGCAAACATATAAAAGTCAATTTGTTCTCACTATGTGTACATGCATACATGCAAGTTTTGATAAAATCTACATCTAAACTAGTTTATACCACATAAAGCATAAAACAACAAAAAATCATCATGAGAAAACTAAAACATGATTACTATGTAAATTCACATGTATTTGATTCATGATGTACATTATAGCTAAACAAAAGGTGAGAACACTAAATATGAGTTTATATAAGCATGTGTGTCTCAAATACTATACATGTATGTCAAGGATCTAATAAACATGGCATTTACACACTAATTCATAGACAATGAAAACATACTATAAAACAAATGAATATGAAAGCATGTAAACAATAATAAGGAGTTAAGAATTATTACCAAACCCTAGAAGGCAACTCTCCTTGTCTCCAAAACATGGTGGTCCTTTCCACCAAACTTCCCTTGAAAGTGATGCATCCAATTGATTTCCATGAAGCTCGGAACGCATTCACTCCAAGGTGTCATCACTCTCACGTCATGTGAGAGCCCACACCTACATTGAAAATAGGAGGGGTGGTCTTTGGTACCCATTGTCTTTTGGGTCCATAGGGGTTAGTCTCATTTCTAACCCAAACAAAATTCTTTGCTAAATTTGGAGTATGTAATCTATCATAGCAAAATCTAGCAAGATGGCCCTTACGATCACAATGTGTACAAGTGTACACATGAGCATACGTGTGATGGTGTCCGTGAGGAGCATGTGTATGCCGTGGAGGGTGTGCATGAAAAGATGGAACTTGTTTCTTACGAAATAAAGTTTCCAAACGTGTATGCCCTTCTACACATTGGCTCAAAGTGGAGCCCAAACAATCTACACTCTTCTTAAGCAAACAAATATCATCATTGATTTTAGAAGAAGAGGTACATGCATTAGGTGATGGAACTACCCTAGCATGGCAAACATGCGCATCAATCTTATTTTGTAAAACAATATTTTTCTCTAAACAAACATCCAAATCATTTGAAATAGAAATAATCTTATTTTTCAAAGCAACATTCTCTTTTAAAATAAAATCTACTTTTGAAGTCAAGTTTTCATTTTTGTTCAAAAGTATTTCACAATCATTTTTATTTTTCAAAAATTTATTTTCTTTTAATGCAAATTCTAATTGAGATCTCAATGAATCCCTTTCATTATAGACCTTAACCTTCTCTTGCAAAACATTGTCAAGTCTAGAGTGCAAACTTTTATTTTCTTTTTCAATGTCTAGACTTTCCTTTTTCAAAATCTTGTATTTTTCAATCAATTTTTCACAAACAATAGAAAGTTCTTCATTCAAAGCATGGGCATCAAGATTATCACATGAAGAACTAGAGCAATCATCACTATCTAAGTGGGTTTCCGATTGTACCTCAAGGGAGTCATTCCCTTGGACCATGAAGCATTGTGATTCGGATTCTCCACTAGATTCCTCTTCCTTTTGGATTTGCACTTGAAGCTCGGAGGTGGTGGTTATTGTTGACAATAGATTCCACACTGCAAAAGCGGAATCAATATTAGAAACACGCATAAGATAATCTTTAGGTAAAGTGCTTCTAATAGCCTCAAGGGCTAGTGCATTGGCCCCTATATGATTACCATTACCAAGATAGCATTTCTTGGTAGCGGCAAGAAAGACATGCAAGCCTAGGGTTTTCAAATACATGGACATCCTATACTTCTAAATGTCAATGTTGGAAGGGTCAAAGTTAGGTGGGGTCATGAAGTCCATGGTAAACTATATGTATGCAAACAAGCAAATGCAAATGAAAGATTAGCAAGCAAATGGATCTCACTCCTAGGATGTTAAGCCTAATATCAGGAGCACTAGCTCTGATACCAATTGAAAGTACACCTAGAGGGGGGGTGAATAGGTGTTAGTGCTAATCTAAAACTTAATGCAAAACTAAGTACGCTAAATGCGGAAGCTAATGCAAATTATGCACGAACTAATACAATACAACAAGTGTAGCCGAATTCCCCTTGCGAGGCTCTGGACTAACTCCCCTTGATTCCCCTTGAAATGGGTTGAGGCGCTATGTGAAGCTCTTGTTGGATGAGTATAAGTTGGCCACACACACACAAGCAATCCAAGCAATGTGCACACACAATCAAGCCAAGCAATCAAGGATATAGCTATATGGATTATGCAAGGCACAACACAAGCAAATAAATATGATATGACAAGATGAATTATGCTCAACACAAGCAAGTATGATATGAATGAAGTATGATGTTTTGCACAAATGTAAAGAGAGAGAGTTTAGAGACAAGTGGATCAAACGCAAACACAATGATATGTTTCGAGATTCGAGCACCCTTGCTCTACATCCCCGCCTACACCACCGTGTAGGATTTCCAATCCACTATACCGTCCACCGAGGACTCCCACCGAGGGAACCTTCACCGAGAAGGATTTTTACAACAATGGAGTACCTAACTCCTCTCTCAAACAATCTCCTCACAACCGAGGGGTAGGCCCGTAGCCAAATACAACAACAACAACAACAACACCTCTACCGAAGAGGCTCACAACCAATCTCAATCACCTCACACTTGAGGGATACAAACCAATCACCCGATCACCTCTACCGAAGAGGGATACAACAAGAATAAGGGTGTACAACTTAGAGGTTACAACAACCTCAAAACTCTCTCTTTCTTTTTCTCTTTTCTTTTCCACAAAAACAAGATCCTAATAGATTAGGATAGTATGATATGGCTCAAGTGTGGAAAACTAGGTGTTTGGAAATCAAGAAATCAAAGAAAAATACTTGGGAAAAATCCTTTGTAAATGATAGAATGAAGAACAAGATAAATCTCCCAATATCTTTGATTTTTCAAAAAACCTAAAACAAAAAAGAATAAATCTTTTTAGCACTAAAAACTCTTTTGAAAACTTCTTTTTAAAACCAGAGAATGGGTGAAAATGAGCTCTTAAAATCTTAGCCAAAACAATGGAGAAATAGGGTATATATAGCCCCTAAGAAAAACTAGCCGTTAGGCTGATGTGGCAGCCTGACTGGCCTGGCGGTCGACCGGCCGGTCGACCGTCCAACGGTCAAAAAATAGCCGTTGACAGCTGCCGGTCGACTGGTCGGTCGACCCGAACAACCCGAGAGCAATCTTCTCACAGTCGGTCGACCGCACGGTCGACCGTCTACAAAAACAGCCGACGTGCACGGTTTTGTGCACGTCCGGTCGACTGGCCGGTCGACTGGCCGCTTGGCCCAGTCGACTGTCCCAGTCGGCCGGCCCAACCTGGCAGACAGCAAAATAGGTCAGATTGGAACACATTTGTGAGGTCTAAAACGTTCGAATTTGGGAATAAGTATATAGGATAAAGTTGTAGATAGTGAAATCTTCTTTCTAATGCAACTTAAATCAAATCAATATCTTCAGAATTGAAAGTTATCAATAAAATACTAAAAGGTGTCAAAACAGAAACTGTAAACTGTTTTCAGAACAAGAACACATTTCAACCAAATATTTGACAACTTTAAAATTAGAATCAGAAAATGGTTATTAAATAATAAATTTAGATCTGAAAGTTATCTTTGAAATGCAAGTTAAATCATATTATTTGAATATAAAAATAAAAAGTTATGATAATAACTATAGAAGGGTGTCAAGCCTTGAAATCCAAAACCGATTCAAACAAAAACCAAACATATTGAATTTATGTGTGTATTGTGAACTTGAGCATATCAACTATACTAAGCTTAACAAATGGATCTAAAACACACTAAACTAAACTATGGATACCTAAGTCTTTGAGTCATCAAGAAGACTTGCTCCCAAACGCGATCCACCGAGTGCAAAGGTATGATCTTTAAGCTTTGGCACCGGAATCACCATGATAAGCTTCCAAACACTTCATGTTGAAGCTAATCATCAACTAATATCTTGCTAATGATCTGAAACTTAGAATCACAAGATTATTAGTAAACATAACTACATGAATGAGTCATCATCAAAACTAGAGTGGAAGGCCTTTGGGCCAACACTTCCCTCTTCTTCTCCTTCTCCTTCTCCGCAGCAGCGGCTGCTCTCAGCAGCTCTTGTTCTTCTTCCACTTTTAATTTCCTCTGCTGCCTTTTTAGTTTTTCTTCTCTTTTTTCTCTCCTTTTTATTTTTAATTCAGCCTTGAGTCTGCTCTCAGTCTCCATTTTTTCAATTTTTTTTTAAGCTGAGAAACATATTCTCTCAAGTGCTGATTTTGAGACCTCAACTCTTTTATCTCTTCAGCTTGATCATCCCGTGGTGGTGGCAAATAACCTGTAAAAGATGGTTGTTGCTCACTCGTTTCAGCCGCTTCTGGCTCATTTTCCACCGGGATGTCAGCTTCATTATATGTATGGCCTTCTTCTTCTTCTTCTTCTTCTTCTTCTTCATCTTCTGCTTCTTCTTCTTCCTCCTCCTCTTCCCCTTCAACAGGAAGGCCAACCATATTTTTTCAGCATTAGAGATGTTGGCCATTCGACTCAAAATTTGAAAATAAACAGAAAAAGGTAAGTTAAAAATAAAACAATGAAATAATTATACTGCGACCATGATAGCAGTTTATTTATGAAGTATTTATGATAAGAATGCGACCATGGTCGCATTATGTTTGTCCTGCACAAATTTATCTGCCAAGACATGCAGCTGAACACTGCGACCATGGTCGCATTTCATGTAAAAGGTATTTTCAAGAGAATGCGACCATGGTCGCACATTGTTTGTCAGGCAGAAAACAAATGCGAAAGGTGCAGCTCAATACTGCGACTATGGTCGCATTTTATTTGTACTGCATATAAAAAGAAGTCTAACTTACAATATTCCTGTCAATCTCATTTAGATCAACTTCAAGTAAAGATCTGCTAATGTTCTGGAGGTCCCATCTTACTGCGCGTGGGGTTTTGTCCTCCAAACCAGACCTCCGCTCAAAAATAGGAGCCCTCTCACATAGCCAATACTGCAAAAAAGGAAAATTAAATTAGTTTACACAAATATTCACAATTTTTTGGGTAAATTTCATACAATGTTGGCCAAATATGAGATTTGTACTTACAATAATTTGCACGGAGCATCCTTGCAGCTCGTACGTGGTGTGCCTGAAGATGTCCATTGACTCAATCAGGAATTGCCAAACAGCTTTTGCCCAGCATATTATCCTCATCAGCTGCATATTGGCAATCTGTTCCACAATATACCACGGTACCGTGCATTTACTGCCAGAGAAGAAAAGAGTAGCCGACATGTATAGGATTATTATTGTGGTAAAGTCTTGAGCTGCAAGTCTTTGCATGTCTCTTATAATTTCATGTAAAGTCATTTGCTGCTCAAGCTGTTCATCCTTTGTCACATCTACTTCACTCCTCCTCCTCTTCTTGACCAGAAGATCATCCAAAGCCTCTTCAATAGATACTTTAGTGATCTTCTTTATATTGGGGAAATAATATTTTATAACCCCTCTATCTTTCATCGTCCATGTCTTATTCATCACAAAATCTGCCCCAATGATAGGTAGACCAAAAGTTAGGGCAACATCCTCCACTGTTAACTCAATTTGTTTGCCCCAATTCTAAAGGTCCTTGTATCCCTATCATATTGGTCTAAAATGTGCAGTACAGCAACGTTTGATTTTAGACCCTTTTCAGCCCCAAATTCTTCATTGTAGAACGCCATGAAGATTGGGCCAAATGGGGTATTCTTGATCGCCTCTACGAAATCTGCCTGAATGTACTTTTTAAATTTCTTCATGAACTCGCACATAGGTTTTAGGCTTGATCTCAGAGGACGAACCTTCTTTATCTGTTGTTTACCTACGTAGGAAGAAAAATTAAACAGTTTAGTCTAACGATTATTTAAAAATTATAAGGGAGTAAAAAGCATATTTGTTTATAATAAACTACGACCAACGTCGCAGTCATACATTGCAAACACAAACAACTTGCACCAGGGACGACACTGCGACCAAGGTCGCAAAAGACTACAGTGCAATTAGAAACAACTGCGACCCGGGTCGACACTGCGACCAAGGTCGCATAAGACTACAGTGCAATCAGAAACAACTGCGACCCGGTTCGACACTGCGACCAAGGTCGCATAAGACTACAGTGCAATCAGAAACAACTGCGACCCAAGACTACACTGCGACCAAGGTCGCATAGGATTACAGTGCAATCAGAAACAACTGCGACCCAAGTCGACACTGCGACCAAGGTCGCATAAGACTACAGTGCAATCAGAAACAACTGCGACCCAAGTATGATAAAACAAATGATGTTACATACACTGCGACCTTGGTCGCAAGAGACTACAACTCATATTGAAACAACTGCGAGTCCATGTCGTCAGTATGTAAGAAAAAAAAAGTAAGTTTCATATACTGAGACGAACGTTGCATTCGTCTACAAGGAAAGGTCCAAAAAAAAAAAAATCCAAAGTCGCACAAATCTGAAAATATAATTTTATCAACTACGACCGACGTCACATGCGGTGTATGCACATCAGTTTTTCGAAAATACTGCGACATAGTAAAAATAGAGGGAAATAAAAAAACTTGAAAAAAATAGGACCTTTATCGTCGTGTTACAAAATTTAAAATTTAAAAATTTATTCGTCATCTAAAGTTTCAAAATCTCTTTCTTAATTGCGACCATGGTCCTAAGATTTAAAAAAAAAATAAAAAAACTTAAACGGAAATAAATCTGGAAAAAATTTAAAACTATTAAAATACACAAACCCTAAAAATTTTTGAAAATATCATTTTTGTAGTACCTTTTTCGACGGATGATTTCTTAGGCGCCATCAGTTGCAAATATATTTTTTAAAAAACGGATCAAATTTTTGAAACAAAAGAACTAATTGGATCAGAATGATCGGGAGAAATTTTAGAGCTGTAAATTTTTTTGAAAGGCAATTTTTTTTACGTAAGGTAAAAGTTGTGAGGGAGGATATTTTCGGAAAATACAATGTTGAGGTGACTGAATTTAAATTGGGGGGATTTTTTAGCTTTTTGTCCGCCAAAATTTAAGACAGATATGTGGCGGTGATGTTGCCACGTCCGCCGGCTGAGAGAACTCTCTCAGCCTGCCGGCTGAGGTACAATAACCCCTACATACATATATATATATATATACACACATATACACACACACACACACACATATCATCTTATCATCTTCTCCTTTCTATTTTCTTTTCTTTTTCTCATTCACTTATTTCTTTTTCCTAAATCCAAGAGACCCTAGCCCACTTCCACTTAATTCCTATTTCTTTTTCCTAAAGCCTAACTAAATTCCTTAGCCACTAACCACCTCCCTTAAACATAATCCTAATCCTAACAATCAAATAAAATCCTAACTAATCCTAAATCTATCTAATCCTAATCCCACCAATCATCTCATTCTTTTCTCCCCTACACATCCAGTAGCAACTCTCTCCTCTGTATCTCCTTCTCTTCTTCCCTGCATCTCCAACACCATCACCGTGCTCTCCCCCGCGGCATCACCGCACCACCCGCAGCCCCTACCACATCCTTCTCCTAAGCATCAAGCCCGCCGTCGTCACATACTCCCGGCCATGCACATAACACCCATGGCCAAGCTATTCCACCATTTTTCCTCCTCCACCTTCGTCGAGCGCTATCGGCGAACCCTGCAACACACGTCCTGATCTCCACCTACGTGCCACCATGCTCCTCCTCTCGGTAGCCGCATGGCCAAACCCCTCTCTCCTCTGAGTCTGCCATCGGAACCTGATCTCCGCATGGTCATGCACCGGCCAAGACCTCCTCCTCCTTCATGGTGCGACCCCCTTATAGCCGCAACCATTTCCCCCTTGAGCACCTCCATGCCTCCTCATCTCCAAAGATATCCCCGCACGCAAGCAATGTGCATGACCTCCACCACTTCTCCTCTAGCACCAAGCAGTCTGCTTTCCACTTATACACTAACTCCACACACTCGTGCCTCCTCCTTCCTTCATCAGTCCGTCGCCAACTCACCAGAGCATAAGCAACACCTCCGAGATCCTTCGTCGTGCCACGGTGCGCAAGCTCCGTCCACCTCCATGCATGCGTGAGTTCTCAATCTCTCTCTCTATATGTTTATTTGTGGATGTGAGTGTGTGCACTTATATATATATCTGCATGTTTTGTGTGTGGGTATTATCTTAAGTGGACGTGAGAGTGAATGCATGGGTATGAGTGTGCATGTATATTAGTGTGTATGTTTTTATTAGGTGCGTGTGTATTTCCTTCCCTCTCTCTTTATTTCTCTCTCTGAACATCTTTCTTTCCCCTTTTGTGTGTATATGTGCGTGGTAGCGTGTGAGTTGAAATCACCTAGAGGGGGGGTGAATAGGTGATAATGCTAATCAAAACATGAAACATGTGTGTGTTGTGAACTTGAGTATATCATACTATTCTAATCTTTACAAATGGATCTAAACACAAAACTAAACTAGGTACCGAGGTCTTCTTGTAAAGCGCCGTCTCCAAGCCGACTCGATCCAAAACTCCGTGATCCACCGAGTTAGACTCCAACGAGTGCTATGTAAGATCTTGATGCTCGGGCTCTGGAATTACCAAGTGAAAGCTTCCAAACCATCTTGTTGAAGCTAATCACCAACTAATATCTTGATTAATGATCTGAAACTAAACATCACAAGATTATTAGCAAACATAACTACATGAGTTAATCATCATCAAAACTAGAGTGGAAGGCCTTTGGGCTAACAATCTCCCCCTTTTGATGATGATAAAACTCATGGAGTTATATATGCATGGATTAAAGTTAAGCTTCAAGGAAGCTCCCCCTTAACTCATGCATTACAATAAACATATAAATATGCAATAAAAATTAAACATGAAAATGCATAGACATGCATAAAACAAGTCTTGATACCAATTAAACTTAGACATGCATAAAACAAGTCTTGATACCAATTAAACGGTAAAACTCTATTAAAGCTCTTGATACCAAACTAAAACTGAAATCACCTAGAGGGGGATGAATAGGTGATAATGCTAATCAATGCACAAATTAAAAATTGTGATGTAACGATCACCCAAAACAAGACTAGAAGCCGAATACCCCGTGAAGGGCTCTGAACTCCTTCCTCGTGATTCCTTTAGATAAGAGTTTGAGGTGCGTATTGCATTCTTGTTGCATGAGTATTTGATCGACAATATGAATATGAAACAAGTGTATATAGCAATGAAAATGTAGAGTAAGTACAATGTTGCAATGAATATGTAGAGCAAGTAAATGAAGCAATGAATAAGAAGCAATGAATATAAAGCAAAGAATTAAAGCAAGAAGCAAGTAAACCAAACGCAAACACCGAGAGTTTTTCCGAGGCTCGAGCACCCAGCTCTACGTCCCCGCCTTCACCCAGAAGGATTTCTAACCACTATAATTTCACAAAGAGTTACAATCACACCGGAGTACCCAACTCCATAATCTCAAGTACAAGTATTCTCTTGGTAATCAAAAGACCACAAACTCTCTTTTGAAAAATCCTTTTCCCTTACAAAAGCCCTGTAGAACAATGAGTAGGATTGAAGCTCTAGTATTGTAAGTGTAAAAAGAAAAAGAATTTGAGAGAGTTTTGAAACTAAAACTTCAGAAATGAGAGAGATTTTTCAGCACAAAGACCAAGAACAAAACTCTTTTGAAAGCCTTTAAACTTTGAATATTTTGCAAAATGATTGTTGTAAAAATCAAAATCCTAATCACCCCTATTTATAGGATAGAGCTAGGGATTAAAGGGTAACTAATACAATGATAATTAGGAAGTATTTGACCCAGAAAACATCCCCTAACCACGTTTAGAGACAAAAAGGTCGTTTAAAAACGTGTATTAAAAAATAGCCGTTAAGGCTGAAACACAGCCTCGGTCGACCGGCCGGTCGACCGGGTTTCAAAAAAAATATAGCCGTTGGCAGCAGAAATTGCCAGAAATGGCCTAACGGTCGACCGGCCGGTCGACCGGCCAACGGTCAATTTTTGACCGTTTGCTGCTACCGGTCGACCGCCCGGTCGTCTGTGCCCTGAACCAGAGAGCAAGGCTCTCTGGCCGGTCGACCGCTCGGTCGACCGGAGCAAACCCGAGAGTGGGTTGCTCACAGTCAGTCGACCGCTCGGTCGACCGGCTCAATGGGCTGGCTGCGTGCACGTATCTGTGCACGTCCGGTCGACCGCTACGGTCGACCGGCTCCTGGTCCGGTCGACCGTGCGGTCGACCGCCAGAGCCTGGCAGGTTCTGTTTTGGGACAGAAAAACTGGTTTTAAATAATTCTAAAAATTCTCATAAATCTTCTAGAAATCCACAAAAATAGTTTTATCATTTTATATTGATATACAAACTTGTGTCAAAAATTTCAACACAAATTTCAAACATTTTGAACCATTTTTGTGTTAAGGAAATATTACCGAAAACCAAAAACCGTATTTTTCCAAGCTTAGATTTTTCAATAGGAAATCTGATTTTTTCAAAACTCATTCAAATACAAAAACATGATATTTAAATACTTTGAAGCATGATGCATATGGATAGAAATCCAATATACATGAAACAATTACATATCATAGCTTTTGACTTTATTTCCAAAAATATGTTTTGTTAAAACACAAAACCTAAAACACATGAATAGGTATATCAAATTAAGTTTGTCTAGGATATGAAGCATACATGTATATAGAACCTATCTAATATACATAAACACATGTAAACTTGTTTTGATACTTATCTTTTCATGAAAACCAAGATCGGTTAAATCAATCAAACCGAAAACCAAAATCAAAACATGAAACATGTGTGTGTTGTGAACTTGAGCATATCATACTATTCTAATCTTTACAAATGGATCTAAACACAAAACTAAACTAGGTACCGAGGTCTTCTTGTAGAGCGCCGTCTCCAAGCTGACTCGATCCAAAACTCCGTGATCCACCGAGCTAGACTCCAACGAGTGCTATGGAAGATCTATACCAATTAAACTTAGACATGCATAAAACAAGTCTTGATACCAATTAAATGGTAAAACTCTATTAAAGCTCTTGATACCAAACTAAAAACATGTTCTTTAAATAAAGCTCTTGATATCAACAAATAAACGAAAAATGCTCTTGATACCAATTAAACGACAAACTAATAATTAAAAACAAAACTATGTTTCTAGATAAACAAAACATGCATATAAAAACATGCATATAAACTCAAATAATTCTCCCTCTTTTTGTCAATCATCAACAAGGGGTCAAAAACAATAAAAAAATAATTCTCCCCCTTTTTGTTCGAAACAAAAATTAACTAAGGGGTGACAATCAATTAAAAACAATAAAAAAACAATAAATAGAGGAGGCCATTGGT
This sequence comes from Agave tequilana, assembly GCA_038442645.1. Classification (NCBI taxonomy): domain Eukaryota; kingdom Viridiplantae; phylum Streptophyta; class Magnoliopsida; order Asparagales; family Asparagaceae; genus Agave; species Agave tequilana. The sequence continues at coordinate 11,407 of JAVJIF010028471.1, read as the reverse complement.
GCTGCTCGCGAAGGATTCAGTCTATGCTTGGGTTCCAAGCATGGAAAAAGGGAGGAGTGCAAACATACACATACAAACTCGAATACACTCATCCCCTCACCGGAACACCACCGATAGCCCACATCAACTATCACGCCTCACTTCTCAAAATACGTGGAAACAGAGTCACGACAAGAGTCGGCGACATATAAATGCTGGGGGAATACCCCATGTATACACACTAAGCCTAAAATAACCTGAACGAGCTATATATAAATTTATAATGAATCAATATCACTGCAATACACATATATAAATGTCCACACATGATATCATATGAATAAGGAATGGAATCATAACTGAAAGTGATATATATATATATATATATATATATATAGACAATATAACATTAACAGAGATAAGGGTTAAGCAAGAGTACCAATAATCAACATAGAGAATACTCCAGGTTCCTCAAGATGCATGTGATCGTCTCCAAATACTTGATCAACCATAAATAGCCACCGATCTAAATATGCAAATTTCAGGGAGTAAGAACTCCTAGTGAATATGTAAGAATAAAGGGGAAGGTGCACGTGTATATCAGTGGGAGCATATGAATATAATATATACTGAAATAAGACTGAAATAACATGCAGAACATAAGTAGCCAGTAAATAAGGCAGTGAGTAATAGAACTAGATGTACAATCATGTCATGTGTATCATTGGGTGTCCAACATAACATACATGTATCAAATGTCTATCATATCTTATATGAGTACAATCAATTATAGCGCATAATAACAGTTTATCATTATTAATTATGTCAGTGAATACCAATTGCCACTGTAATAGATGCATCCCATACTACGCTTACTACACGTGTCAATCGGGAGCCCTAAGTTGTTGAAACTGATTAGTTGGAGACATTATTCATGCTTTATGTTGGTCCCGTACATACCCGGGACCACAGCCCAGATGCCTGGCGCTGAACCAGGCCCTACCGCTAGGTAGTCAGTAACAGTAACAGTACTCACAATTATCACTATAGAACAATAAACAAATAGGATGTCAGTCATCTCCCGGCACCCTGCAGTGTAACCATAACTCGACTGCGCAACCTGTATCCTAGGTCTATCCAAAATACAGACGTTGTCTCCTCCATCAATTTTCCCAATTCCAGTGTAAGTTATCCATTTACATTATTATTTAATTCAGTTAAATAATCAATATCCATGTAACATAGAATACTGAGATGACACAGTAACAGTAACAGTACAATAACAGTAAACAGTAATCGTATACACAGTGAAAAGTAACAGTATCAGTAACCGTGTATACGATGAACTATAAAACTGTACATGATGTTATGATCTAATAATACTTTCTTAGTAACTTTTAGTAACATGAATTATACTCACATAACATGTCATGTACTGTCTAGTCATAAACAATTCATCCATATGCTCTAGGTATAACAGTAACATGATCCATCAACTCATAATCTCTCTACAATTACTGCAAACATTGAGCACTGATTCTATCATCAAGGTAATCTGACACAGTAAACTATAAGTCCAATAAACCAATAATCAGTTCTCTCTTTCTTATTGATTTACTCCAGTATTTATATTACTAGTATATCCATCCTCTAGTCACCAATATATCAGAGTCCCAACATAAACAGTCAGCTACATCTAATCATATCCTCACTATCAAATAACATTAAAAATCGTCAATTAGATCATTACACACTCTCACTTCTATAATGGTCAATCACAAGGTCCATATACTGAGGTAACAATCTAATTGTATACATGTCTAAGTCACTAATCCTGACCAATCCAATTAAACCCAGCTTTCTCAACCCGAAGTCAACTCCAGTCCAATTGAGACTACTGATCTCCAAGTCCAAAATCTAGTCTTCTAGTAAAGTAGCATCCTATTTTATCAGTCCTCAATATAAAATGGATTCATATCTAAATAATAACCAAATAATTTTCTCATAAATACTTCACATAAAATGTACCTCTCATTCACAAACACGAATTAGATCAATCACGATATCAAGTCAAGTCACAGTTTAAGGTTAAACACAAATAATCCTAAATCCGAAACGATAAACAATATATATATGAATGATAGGACAAGAATATCTCAGTGATAAGATAACAAATCAATAAATATATAGTGATCTATCATCTGTAGTCTATCTAAACTCTCCCTCGGTACGAGAATACAAGTCTAATAATTCACTATACATCTTTAGGATTTACTATTTCGCTAGTTCGAACTGTCCTAACCTCAAGTCAACTTTATTCCAATTAAATCCATTAATAGGTTCAAGTATTAGCTACTGAATAACTAACTCAATATCCAGTCGATAATTTATCAGGTACAATTCAGTCTCAAACACTACTACTCAGATGTAGGTATCATTGAAGTGATCATGCTTATGAACAGTAATTAGCAAGTATAAACAATATGAGAACATGATAGTAATTAAATAGGAGATAACGATAACTAACAATAATGTAAAAGTAAACACTCGCTATACTCATGAAGTGATATAGGTAATCATACTGGTAAAATATATCAAACGGTCACATGAAATGATACAACTAGATACATAAACACCTACTAGCAACAGTAAATAAGGAAAAGATATGAGAACAAACACTGACATAAAATGACGCGATTTTGGATCCGATTCGCCATCTGGTCTTTATTGCACGAACCAATATGGATCTCCGGATCATCTTATAAGTCAGTCTTCAAATCGCCTGGCTATCGGGCCTGCAGCGAACGAATTCGGATCGCGTCCGAATCTCCTATTACTGGTTCTGATCGCATGAACGAGTTCATAATCGCTGAAGACACAATCAAACACACATGAACTCACACACATACATTCACGCACACACATACAGGTATACACATACACCTAATCATGAATACACCCAAGCATACACAATACTCACACACTTATAATCATAAGTACACTTATACATACATACATAATATAAATACATGCATACACTTTTATAATACATGCATGCACACTCACGCACTCACACACATTTCAATACAACTTTTACATATAATTATAAACACATATTTAACAACCATGCATGCTTTAATTCATAGACATCACTCCCGCACATACATATTCACACACACACACACACACACATATTAACACCCATACTAATTCACTGATGTAAATAATTATATAACACGCCCTTAGACATAATACACATAATCAAGCACACATCAAAATTATAACACACATAATTACCCACACTTACACAAACAATGTGTACACATATTATATATATATACAGAGAGGGAGATAAAAAATGAACCTTTGAGGGGAAAGAAAGGGAGAGCTCGGCCATGGTGGTGAAGGCAGAGGTCGCTGGTGAGTTCGTGGCCTCAACGACGGAGATCATAGGTCACAGAGGGGGTCGGCGGCTCGCCGAAGTTCTCGTGAAGGAGATCGGGCTGCCACAGAGGAGATCGGAGAGGTCACGGGTGAACTTGACTTGTCCGGAGATAGAAGAAGGACACCATACTAATGAAAGAGCAGTCAAAACAAAGTAATTAAATTAGAGTCCATAAGCTAATCATCATGTCTCTAGCGTACTATTGAAGCACCAAATAAAGATTAATAATAAAATTTCCAAAATTCAAAAGCTCTGTACCATTGGCACAAGTTCCAGCCAATGAAAAAATATTAAAAATAAATAAAAACCTAAAAACCTCATACTGTCGTCGCCATGGAGGGGATGCAGGCTGAGACATGGAGAGAGGATGGCTCGGGGTGATGTTGGTGTTGGAGGTGGCGTGGTGGTCCATGTGCTCTGATGGAGAGGGAGTACGGGGTTGGAGCATGGCCAAGTCATGGGGATGGAGGTCTCCAGGTGTTGGTGCAGGCCGTGAAGCACAGGCAAGAGGAGAAGGAGGTGACGGCTGTAGGCACCGGTAGAGGGAAGAAGATTAGGGTTTAGGTTAGGAATTAATGATAGGATTGTATAGAGAGTGATTGGGTTATTGGGTTAAAGGGTAATGGGTTGATTGGTTATTGGTTTAGGGAATAGGAATGGGTATTGGCTCTCAAGTAGGGCCAAAGAAAATGAGAGAAAAATAAGAAGAGAGAAAAGATGGGCTAAGGTTGGGCTTGGGCCTAAATGAAAAAAAAAAATAAAAGGGAAAAATATGTGGGAAGTGGAAAAGGAAGGGCTTATATAAATACATAACAAAACAATACTAATATTAATAATAACAATAACTTATATCATGAGCATATATCTATTATACCTATGTGTGTGTATATATATATACATGTATTTATACACTTATATAAAATAGATTAATCAATAAGAATAATAATAAGTAAATCCCATATAAATTAATAAAAAGAAATACAATATTATTAGTTAGGGGATATTACATCAACCTCCGAGCACCATCGGACCATCTCCACATCATCGACCGCATCCCACCCCCTCCATTTCCTCTCTGCGTCTGATGTCACTGAAACCTGTCACCATGACTGAGCCCTCTCCTCCACCGCCTTCCCTACTTCACTACCATGCCACCACAGCCCTCTCCCATCAGTCGCCCAGACATGAGGTCGTCGTGGGTTCTCCCTCCTGCTGCTTGCGCGAGGCCATCTCCATCATGAACCCATCACACCGGCATCATCATCATCCCATGCCTCTTCCATCAGTGAGCTCTGTCATGTCCTCCGGTAGCTCTCGGAGCCACCCACGCTAGGGGTGAGCAGAGTTCGGTTATAACCGAAATAACCGACCAAAAACCGAAACCCGAACCCGAACCGAACCGAACCGCTCTAGTTCGGTTCGGTTTCGATTTTGTGTTTTAAAAACCGAATTAGACTGAACCGAACCGAATCTCTTACCCTATATATCACCCCACCCAAATTCAATTTAGTGAATCATATAGTTCATAATAAAAACTGGTGAAAACTTATCTCATTACTTCTAGTAATACCATCTTTTTTATGTTGAATATGTGAAAGTTATGTTAAGTATACCATCACAATTAAGAATAATATTATATTAATATAGTTCTTTTTTTTTCATTCTTGCCATTAAAAGTTAGTAATAATTATGTGAGTTTTAATATAAGAGCCCAAATATAGCGTAAAAGTTTTAGAATATGAAAATTTTAATTCACATTAAGGTTAGGGTCTTTTTCTTATTTTTAATTTGGGTATTGAATATTTGAGATTAGAATATTAAAGGATGATAATATAATGGTGATTAAAAAATATAAGAAATGATGGGAAATATTGGCCTAACCGAAAAAATCGAAAAAACCGAACCGAACTTAGTCGGTTCGGTTCGGTTCGGTTACTAAGTCTAATCGGTTCGGTTCGGTTTTGTAAAAACTAGCAAAAACCGAACCGAACCGACCGATGCTCACCCCTAACCCACGCTCTCCGATCCCTAGCATCGAGGCCGCGAACCACCGTGGCATCTCCCCCTTGCCAGCAACTGCCAGAGCACTTCCTTCTCCTCCTTGGCCTCTACCATCAGCTCAGGCAACCGCCACCCCAACCTCAGGATGTGTGTGAGTTCCCTCCCTCTTCCTCTCTTTATTTCTCTCTATCTTTTGTGTGTGTGTGCGTGCGCGCGTGTGTGCGCATGTGTTAATCTTTCTTTCTCACTTTCTCTATGTGTATGTTTGTGTGAATATGTGTTTTGTGTGAGTGTTCTTTTCTCTCTCTCCCCCTCTGTAAATGTATGGTGTGTGTGTGTGTGTAATTGCGTATGTCATGCCCCGCTTTCAAAAATATGGAATATGGGTACATGATGATGGTCAGAAGATACTCACGAAGAGTGAAATCTCTTCTATAAGTACCTTAGGCTTTCAACAATGAGTAGGATAGCACACGTATATGCATATATAACCAAGTGAAGGGATAAAAGCATATATATGAAATACTGAAACATGAACAATATCATCCACTATATTTGAATAAGACAAGTCAAGAAAGAAATTGAACTCATCGAAGAACAACTGAACCAGAATGTGATCTACAATCAACTCTCTATACCAACTTTCTAATCTAGATACTGAAGAATAATAAAGTACGTCAGAGGTGGACCAGCAAGTGCACACACGAAAGAAGAAGAACAATAAAAGAGAGAACATGAACATACAGTAACAATACAAGTAGGACATAAGAACAATAAGTTTGGCAGTATCGAGAACTTAAAGTAATAACAATAACAGGAAAATCAAGATGATAGATCATGTACAAAGAGACCATGCATGCATGGTCTGACATGTAATATAATGAACATGAGATATCTTGGATGAGTAATCATCATGTGACATAATCATAAGATCACAAGAACTCGAGATCACAAGATAAAATAACATGGTAATCCAGGAATGTCATGTAGTCAAGATAATGCATGCCACTGAGTTTCAAGTGTCAGTTTTAAGAAAATATATGTCAGGTACTAGATCACTGAAGATAATGCAAGATATGATGCAAGTGTATATGTCTAGCATTTTATTAACCTTATACTAATGCAACTATCCTGTACCCCATCCCACAGGACAGCTGCATATCAAACAATTGATGCGTTAGTGGATCCTGATAGCAGGGAGAAATAGTTTACTGCACTCAGGTATCATGTAACATGTAATAACAGGAGTGCGCATAAATAACAAGATCACGTGTGGCATCTAAACCCACAAGGAGTCACCCTTCCAAGCACACCTCCCTGGATTTCCCCTGCTATAGTCTCCCCCAATAATCCCGACTTGGTTAATTTTATATATCAATACAAGTGCAAAGTAGTGTGTGACTCAGTATATATGATCTAGAAACAGTGTCATGGATATCAGTGTAACATAGTGAAAACAATGTGTATCAAGATCATGGGATGATGTAGACAGTGGCAATATTAAGTGGCAAATATATAGTTGTGCAAGTGATACTAGATACATGCAAAGTAGTGCTGGTGAAGTCTGACAAATGCAAAATTGTGCAGGTGATGTCAGTACCATGTAATCCAAAGGTCCTAGTAAATCGGTCACGATCATATATCTATAATCCAATGAAATATCTTAAATAATTCCTTAGAATAAAATAGTCAATTTCCTCGATATTAATTCCTCAATAATTTCTGAAAATCTAAACAATCAAGATAGTCATTACATTCGAATATCATTATTCAATTATCCTCGAACAATCCAAGTCCTAAAGTTAGTCACAATCAATAAAGGTTTACATGTCAAGATCTATCACATACAAGAAAAATCATGTCAATTTTAGTTGGATGCATGCATGTACAGGAATAAGATGCAAACATGATATGTAAGGTAATGAAACATAGTCACGAGACGATATTAGTAATAATATAAAAATAGAATAATTAGTCATATAATCAGAAGAGAAAGGCTGATACATAAATATGATCACAGGATAGTATTAACGATCATGCGATATGATAACCATGATTTACAATAAGAGGCAAAATTAAGATCAAGATGAAAGTCGACGAGGAGAGAATTGTGTACACTTGTCTCTTGTCGCGGGGTCCGACATTCCCTTGACAACAATAGGTATCGGTCAATTTTGTAGGCTTGACGACAGAGACCGGAGAGCGCGTGACGAAGCTCACCAGAGTTGTCGGAGATGGACAACGGCTACGGTCATGGCGCGTGCGTGAAATGAGGAGGGGAACAGATATATACACAGCCACCTATACGCCAAGCATAAATATATTTAATAAATACACATATGTATATGCCCATATATGTATGCCACAGAGCATACACACCTGTGTACACCCACATACGGTATACATATAGGCACATGCACAGACTTATATAATACACATCTATATACAAAATATACATACATACATACATATATACACACACACACACACCCGATGCATGCACTTACCCACTCACTGCACACACATGGAATAAAATCACTCATTAAAACACACATATTATAATTACCCACACATGCAAACCTGCGTTAATACACACTCCTCATTATAATGTTTACACAATCCTGCATTACCCACTTACAATTATATGCTCACGCACGCACAAACATACACATGCATGCACATAACCCCACAAAAATGAAAACACACACACACACACACATACAACACACATTAACTCATTAATTAAATACACACACAAATATCCATACACATTAATTAAAACATATTTTGTATTAATTAAAACATATTTACACATTGTGTCATAACATACCCAAGCACACACATGCACAAACATTTACAGAGGAGAGGGAGAACTCTTGGTGGGAGATGGCAAGGATGGCGGCCATTGACGGCGAGCTCGGCGGATCTCGCAGATGACACCGGTTACTCGACGGAGGTGAGGAGTGCCGACGGAGAAGTGGACGGCAAGGTGGAGAAGTGCTCGGGGTGTTCCGGTGAGGCGACAGACCAAAGGAGGAGAGGGAAGGCTCGGCAAGTCATGGTGATTGAGTTTGACCTGCACACAGAAAATACAAAATTTCAGAACTTTAAGAATGGAATGTGTCAATACTGCGATGGAAGCTTTTTAGCAAGTTCTCTTTAGTTCACTTGAAATGGTTAAAGATCTTCTTTAGTTCTTGAAAATAAAAAGAAAAATAAGTTATAGTTAAGTTAAGGAGAAAGTGGTAGACTGAGAAGGTGGAGAAAATGAAAAATAAATTTATACAAAGAAATTAGAAAGAGTGATAAAAGAGTTGGAAGATTGTAGTGTCGGTGATCTAAACTAAAAGTTAAAAGAAAAGAAAGAAACTAAAAATTACTTACCTCTTCAGTGCTCATATACCTTGGATCTATCGCTACGACTTACCTAGTCTTTGAATGCGCTCAAGCATGGCGTGTAGGATCTTCCCCGTTCCCTATCTACACTACGAATAAAAGAGCAAGCTAAACTAGTAAAGGAATGTTGTTCATGACTATAGACCATCAAGGGCACTTGCAATGGCGAAGCAGTCTCAAGGCTATGAGATTCACTTGGATTACAAACACATCAGAGGAAAGTAAACGAAAACAAATGTAAAGAAGAAAAAGAAACGTCAATTCAATTCTAATAACAATGAAAGAAAAGACTTACTTACACTGGTGTCACCCTCAGTACAAGCTTGCTCTTATTCCTCCATGAAACTCGTCTCTCCTCTCAGTTACATAAAGAAAAGTAAAAATTACATTAAAGGAAAAATAAAAATCTACACTAAAAAGAATGAAAAATTGGCCTTAGAATCTATCTCTGCTTCATCATTCTCTGTAGTCTCTAAAAACCCAGTATTTATAGGCAAAAACCAAGTAAGGGCGAGCGCATGAAGATAGGGGGAGCAAACGCTCCCCAGCTGATTCAACAAAGACGCGAAAATGTGGCTTTGGCCACGTTTCCACTGCCTGGGTGTGGTCAGGTGGCCACACCCGGGGGTACAACACCCTGATTTAGCGATTTCCTTTTATCTCTTGCTAGATTTTCCATAAACCTTCTTTGATCTTTAGTTTTAACCAAGAAGATTTGTTTTAATCAGTTTTTAACTGATTTTATCTTCTCTGATTTGCCTTGATCTGCCCTGATTTTCTGATTTCGAATTATTTTGAATTAAGTTTGAATTTTGATGGGCTTTTGGGCTCGTTTCTCTTCCCTCTTCTTTAGCAATGGACCTGCACATTATTAAATAAAAATAAGACTTATTAATAGGATTTATTAGATAATAAATATGATAATGTGACTATATATAACAATATATATTACTGATCACACCCTCATACCTATCTTTTTCTGATCCTCGAGCAAAATAACGAAACTAAATCAAAGATTATTAGACCACTTTCGCAGGTCACGCAATTGCACTGAGCATGTGCAACAAGCCGTTAAACCTCTAGGTTCCCCCTAGAGGACGAGTTTTGTCTCGTGAGGATTTTTAGTGGATTACACCCACTAAATCCATAAGAAAAAGAAATAAAAAGTTAGTATTTTCAAAAAGCATTTTGAAAGAGAAAAAATATTTGAAGCATTATTGTAAAAGTTCAAGTAATCCATAAGTTATAAGAAAACTGAAATTTTCATTCCTAAATGTAGGCTCTATTCAAAAATTTGTTATCAATAAAAGTAAGGAGTCAAATTGTATTTCTCATTTAGTCTATTATTTTACCCTAAGTCATATGCACCTTTGTGATCGTGAAGTTTTAACTCGGGGTTCTTTAACACTAACTTTTATGCCTTATTATATATATATATATATATATTTTATTTTAGGTGATATTATTTCTTAGTTCTATTAGGCTTTCTAATCTGCCCATATAACGAGCCTCTAATCAGTGACTCCCAAACCAATAGGTCTTAGGGCACCGGGTGAGAAAACACCCCAAGGACTTAAGAACTCAAGTAAGAAAGGCCACAAAACTAAAGATTTTATTATATGAACCGCTTTTGTGAATACTTTATTCTTTATGAGGCACAAATACCCAGTTTAATCAGATATATATATATTTCTTTTTTCTTTTTTTAATAAGACATAAGAATCTTTGTTTTTGAACTCTAAGTGTGTAGTGTATAAAGCATGCACATATTATCAAGGTAAAAATCAAGAATAAATCATATTTTCAAAATTTCTTCCTAACCTTGGAAATCAAACAAATAATCTTATTTTGACTAAGTATAAGAAATCCTAATTATGATTCTCCTATTCCTTAAAATTGACTTATTTCTTACAAAGAATATGAAAAAATATTATTTCTATTTTCAAAAAGTTTTTTTAAAGTAAAAAAAAATGTTAATAATTTATTATTAATAAGGAAAACCTAAGTTATGTTAGAACCCTCCCCCACACCTATCTCATGCATTGTCCTCAATGTATGAATTAATACATAGATGCATGAAAAAGAAGAAAGGAAAGGAAAATATTACCTTATGGTGGTGGTTCCGGTAGTGGGCTGATTGGGTCAAGCGTTGCTACCTAATCAAGATAATGTGATGGTTCATGGAACCCACCTTTGTTGACCTCTTTTCTATTTACAGTCCCCAATATGAATAGGATTATGAAAGATCGTATCGTGAAACTTACTCCCTTTACATGACCAGTCTTGAAAATCATCACGGACTTATCATGGTCTATACCTATGTCCAACAAAAGAATGTGACTTGGTGGAATAGTTGACTTGGGTTCAAGAATGATAAGTTCAGGAGGTAATACAGCTTGAGAAAATTAACTTTAGGTTCGAGAGTTAGTTTTGATTCAAGAGTTGATTTCAAATCCAAGAATTGAAATTCACATTCTTTTCCCATCATGGAATGTGACTATCCAAAATTGGTGATTCCATTTCTACATCTATGGATACATGAATAAATGTTGGCTCAGAAAATTGGTCCAAATTGGGTAAGAATAC